>JAGKTI010004141.1:24674-52359 GCA_018397915.1 Birgus latro
CGGCAGCTGGTCACCCTGGTGGAGCCGTAGGGAACCAAGGTCTTGGGTAAGACCCTGCCACGCCTCGGGTGTAGGGTCCTCTCCGACTGCTGGTGCTCCCATAGGGGAGAAGCGGACTGTGGCCGGCTCTGCTCCTGACCCGACGTGACTCGTGGCCAACGCCTGATGGGTACAGGGGAAGATAGTTTCCTGGCGGCTTGTGGCCTACTCTGTACTGGGCCTGGCGTGACTCGTGGCCGACGCCTGAATGACCGGGAGGGTAGCTGCCTGGCGGCTTGTGGCCTGCACTGTGTTGGGCCTGGTTTCCTGGCGGCTTGTGGCCTGCACTGTGTTGGGCCTGGTTTCCTGGAGGCTTGTGGCCTGCACTGTGTTGGGCCTGGTTTCCTGGCGGCTGGTGACCTGTACTGTGTTAGGCCTGGCGTGACTCGTGGCCGACGCCGAGGGCACAGAGAGAGATGGTTTCCTGGCGGCTTGTGGCCTGCACTGTGTTAGGCCTGGCGTGACTCGTGGCTGACGCCGAGAGGGCACAGGGAGAGATGGTTTCCTGGTGGCTTGTGGCCTGCACTGTGTTAGGCCTGGTTCCCTGGCGGCTTGTGGCCTGCACTGTGTTGGGCCTGGCGTGGCTCGTGGCTGACGCTGAGAGGGCGCAGGGAGAGATGGTTTCCTGGCGGCTTGTGGCCTGCACTGTGTTAGGCCTGGTGCGACTTGTGGCCGACGCCTGAGTGGCTGAGGAGGTGAGCTCTGGGACGGCTATGGCCTGTGCCGACGAGCTAAGGTCAGTAGCAGTGAGGGACGGACTATGGCCGATCCTGCCTCATGCCCAGTACAGCTCGTGGCCGGTACCGAGGTGCCCCTCTGGGGGGAACGCCTACAGGAGACGGACGACTGCTGGCCAGTCCTGCCTGACCGACAAGCGTCCATGTCGTGGCCCTGTGGTGGGGAAACATTTGAGGAACGGACAATGGTCGGTTCTGCCCCGTACCCGGTACGACAATGACTGGTACCGCGGCGCTGTGTGGAGTTGTAAACTCCACCCCTTACCTGCAGAGCTGTGCTCTGGATGGAGACAAGGTGCCAGCGACTGCTACCTTTCCGGGCCCTCACCTGGGCACAAGAGGGGCACCGGGAAGTTAAACAGGTAGGCCGTTCTTGCTCCCAGCCGCGCTGCGCCGGTGGTAATCCCCCAGTGATCTGGGGGGGGTTGGGGGAGCTGGCGTCGTCTGCCCCAGTTGCCGTGTGGTTGGCGGCTCCAATCCCTAACTCCTGTATTTCACGGACCTCTCCGCAAGGCCCTCACAGAGACGGGCACCTCTCCACGCCGCCCAGCAGCCCTACCCGGACGAATCGGGCCCGGATCGCCGTCCCGTGCCACCTGATGGAAGCCTCACCTGATGAGACCCCCAGAATCCCAGGCCGACACCTGTAGCAGTCCAGAGTCCTCCGGTCCTGACAGTGCCTAATTATTGTATAGTGTATTGTGTATTGTTATTTGTATTGTATTCAGTTGTATCGAAGTCAAGGTAATATACCTGTAAAGTTGGTTGCCCATAGTGTTTATGCCCTGTTCCTTGAGTTGCTTTATACCTGACCCAGTCTAGAAAGGGAACCCCGCTCTGGGCGGCGTGTTCAAGGAGCAAGTAGTTG
Source organism: Birgus latro (assembly GCA_018397915.1). Taxonomy (NCBI): domain Eukaryota; kingdom Metazoa; phylum Arthropoda; class Malacostraca; order Decapoda; family Coenobitidae; genus Birgus; species Birgus latro. The sequence continues at coordinate 26,319 of JAGKTI010004141.1, forward strand.
AGCCTAAAACACGCCGCAGAACAATTTCGACTAAACAACGTCGATCGTCTCATATCCAACTAGAAGCAACAGGGAATGAGTGATTCGAAACAAATCTTGAAGTCTTTGACTGCTAGGATTTTCCTCAGTTGAATGAAGTTTTCCAGTTAGGCTGCAGAAACATGGACATATTTAGGGGTGTTGCCCATGGTGTCTAGGATTTATCACACTTTTTTTTTAAGATAAAAAAGGGAGAAATGCTGTATAAAGTACTTTACATAAACTGCATCTTTCACTGGCACAAAATTGTGCGTTTGAATGGTTAGGACTGTTATGCTCTATGATTTAGGGGCAACTTCTTGCTTCCCAAGCCTTGGGTTCTTTAATTCAAGACCGGGCAAGAACACATACCAAAGGAACAGGGTACAAACAGAGGCTAACCAGTCTTACATGTATATTACCATATATCGACACATACAGTACAATATCAAACAATAAATGTGGAACTTACAAAGTCTTAAGGTACATTTCAAGGGCAACACACAAATATAGCATAGATACACCTTAGGGACTACAAATCTAGCAGTCATTGAATGTCTCTGTCGAGGCAACACACAATGTTACACAAGTTCATAGTCACAAGGCCTCGACATAAGTTAACACACAAATCCCTGGGGAAGAGTTAGCACTGGGGACACTGAACCTTCATATCTAGGAGGAACATACAGAGGGCCATGGAGTCACTAGGAGGAGTATCTGGGAGTGGAACCTTGGTCAGAGTGGAATTACACAATTTAACACAAACCCCTTGCGGTATTCTGTCCGGGGGAATGACAATCAGATACAAGAGGGGGGATACACTTTCACTGGGGGAATCAGAGGCCACGATGTGGCACATTAACACAAGGGAAATTTTGGGCTTGATACAAATACACTGAGCCTCTACTTCTGAGTAGTATGCAGTCAAAACATGAGTTTACACAGGGGAGGGATTTTTACACTGGGGAGGTTCTCTGACGGTTCTGTGAATATCAAAAGGTCACTCACAGTTCTGTAGGTTCACACAGGGAGGTTACAGGTGGCGGCCCGCTGTGGGAGGTAGGCTGTCAGGGTTGAGTTCTCGGCCCTCGTAGTGAGTCCTCTGACGTGGGCGGCTGGGCGGCGTGGTGGGAGGCCTTCTCTGGCCTTGCCTGGAGGAGTCCTCAGGTGTGGGTTGGCCCTCGGGGCTAGGGCCGAACAGAGCCAGGAGGCGGGCAGCTCTGCGCTGGCCTCTGGAGGTGGTGGGCATCCAGTGGGCAGCCTCAAGTTGGGTGGAGCCTGGGGTTGGTGGTGTGCCCCTTGGTGGCTGGGGGCTGCGGTCTCGCTGAGGGAGGGGGGGGGGGGGGAAGGCCTTCAGGGGCCGTGTGCGTCTGCAGCGACCCGAGGAGTCCATCAGTGTCTGGGGGCATGGAGGGGATGCCTGCACCGACAGGATGCCCACTACTGGCCTGCTCCAGACGTCCTGCCACTGTGACCCAGTAGAGGAGCAATCTCCACCCTGGGTGGGATGGGGGGAGGATGAGGGGCATCTTGCTTGGCCACAGGAGGGGCAGGCCGAGCCAGAGACGTGTCCCTCAGTGGGAGCCTCCAGACTTGTTGGAGGAGGAAGAACCGGTGGTTGCTCCCTCAACATTGCAGGTCCGATGGATGCCGCCGGAACTCCATGCTGGGGTCGAGGAAGGAGGTTCCGAGGAAGCTCCTCTGGCCTGGCAAGTCTGGTGGAAGTTGCCCAGGCTCTTGGGTCAGGGAGTAGGGGTAGGAGATCTGGTGGGAGCTCCTCCTGCCCGGTAAGTCCGGGGGACGTTACATGGGGGGCCACTCGTCCCATAGGCAGCAGGATGGAGAGATCCGGTGGATGCTGCCGCGGTCCAGCTGCTGGGGTAAAATTGCAGCCGTGGAGTACCCAGTGGGTGCCTCCTCTATGGTAGGTCCGGTGGACGCTACCAAGACTCTGCTCCCTTCCCTGGGACGAAAAGCAGGGGAGATCTGGTGGACGCTCCCGCAGCAGCTAGTTCGGTGGACATAGCTGTGCTCCCGCTCCCAGAGGTGGGTGGCAGAAGAGGAAGAACCAGTGGTCGCTCCCTCTGCAGTAAATCCGGTGGAAGTAACTGCTGCTCCCCTGGTGTGACGTAGGGCTGGGAAGACCGGCGGTCGTTCCTCCTCTTTTCGCAGTTCCGGTGGAAGCTGCTGAGGGCCTACACGGGACTGTCCTCTGACGAGTCCAATCCCAAGGCTGGTGAGGGCTGCCGTGGCAGGAGATAGTCTGCCTGGACTGCCAATTTGCCGCCAGACTGATTGTGAGGAAAAGGGAAATATGGCCGTGAGTGATGTGGGCCCGTGTAGCGCAGAAGGTAATGTCACCTGTCCATGGTCCCCTTGTAGGGTTGTGGTAACCTCCCCGTCGTCTCCTTGTTGGGTGGGAGTGTCAGTGTCGATGCGCATTTTATGGACAATGACTAACTTTACCACATATTATGAGCTCATGTACTGTGTAGGAAAAGTTGTGCCTTTCTTCTTCAGATGGTCTTTGTTGTACGAACAGCAGAAGACACAGTTTAACAACAGCCTGCTCAAGGTCCAGTTGTCCTTGAGCATACTGTCACATATTATCATGAAAATGTTTTAGTGCCCACCTTAACACATGGGTTTAAGACTGATACAGCAAGAGGGCAACAAGTCAAGAATGACAGCAATGCAGATGGGATTACTGTATTCAGGAATGTGAGAAGAGTGCATTAGTATAGGGAATAATGCTACTTGTGAAAGATGTGGTGTAAGGAAGTTTCATGTAAATAATGCGATTTGTGAAAGATGAGTAAGGAAGCTTGAAGAAGATAGGGCATACTAGCAGGGATAACTGTCTTTGCCTGGGTAAAACTCTATGATTGTGAAAACCATTATTGCTTGGGACCCTGGATGGTCACTCCCCCTTTGAGAGAAGACCCTCGGGGTCCCATTTTACCCAATGAACTTGTTTTCCTCCTTGGGCCCATTTCTTCAGGAATATATTCCCCATGGACCTATTCCTACCATGAACCTATTAGTTTTCTACTACCCACCCACCCACCCACCAACCCTGCCCACTCCCCCCACCTGCTTTGCCCACCCTGCCAATCCATCCACCCATCCAACTTCTTGTAGCTAATAATGATATTATAAATTAAAGAGAAAAAAAATATGTTAACTGGCTATCATGCTTCCACCATAATGACAGTTATTTCTAATTGGTTCTAATCTTGGTCATCAGCAGTGCCGTTTTTTTTTTTTTTTTTTTTTTTTGCGAGTCCAACTCTGGGCAAAGACATCAAGGCGTATCCCCAAGGCCCAGTAGTCCTCCTACATCTCCATATGTCACCACTTCGGCGTTAACATCCACCATCCGTATTAAATACATGACAGGGCTGTCTCATACAGGACTAGTCTATTGGTATTAGCAGGGGTGTTTTTACATGTCAGCAGGTCTTCTGGTAGATCAGTAAAGTCTACTTTTTATGAAATTCAAATCCATAAACTGCTCCCTGCCCCAGCAGAGATTTGACCCGGGGTCCAAAAGGACTGCAGGCCACCTCTCTACCAACTGAGCCACCACCTCCCTCAAGCAACTAATGTACACATTTAAATTCATCATATAGTTACACAAGTTAGAACTATTTAGGGAGTTCCATATGCAACCCTCTCGATTTCCACAAAGGACAGAGAGACAGACAGGCTAACTTTCCCTTTTATATAACCTTCTTTTATATATACATGGACAAGAGAGTGTATTCACATGATATGTTTTATGGAAAGAACAGATATAATCAGGGTTGTTGTTGCTGCTTAACCCCTGTATGTCCTACCGATCAGATCTGTCAACCACAGGTGAGCAGTTGTCTCCACAGAGCTACCCCACAAGCACAGTACAGCATATTCACCAAGCAGGGATCTGGCACCCCTCTGTGGTAAGCAATGCCTAGTCAGGATCAGATTAAGTTCCCTCTCACAAAGCAGTGCATGGAAATACGAGGAGGCTAGGCTCCCTGGTGGATGCTATAGTCACTCCACCCAGGGTACACAGTGCTACCACATGTAGGCTCCTCGTCAGCGCCAGACAGGGTAATGAAGGGGGTATAGGTGAATGAATTCGAAGGTGGGAGGAGGCATGATACGCCACGAGGGAAGTGAACAGATATGGCAAATGAGTGTGCAAGAAGAGTACGTATGGAAGTTAGGCTTGGAAACTGACAGAGGATCAAGCTGAATGAATGAACAATGTACAGAGAGGCAGGTGACAATAACCCTCTAATATTCATCTGTAGTTATCTGAGCTATACATCTATCCCTGTACACACATATTGCTAATAATTTCCCACTTACTTTTCCGCTTTCATGATGTCCATCATGGCAGTCACTCCAAATCTCATACAGTGAAGCAATGTCACATGCAACTTTTGCTGTATCTTTTCTTCAGACTTGGGCAAAAGGAGTCACTCCCCCCCCCACCCTCTTTTTGGTTAATGCTTCGAAAAACTAATTCATTCAGCATTCTGTTTGATACAAACTCCTGAACAATGTTCTCCATTCCTTCAATAACACACATATTAGCACTTCACCGTAATATAGTGTTTAACATCTCACATACCATTACACCTCACTTTCACATCACAGAAAAGCTTTCAATAAGATTTCTGGGAGCATGTGGCTCAGTGGTCAGGTTCCAGTAGTCCACTGGCCACAACAATATTTCAGTATTCTCAGTGTCTCTCATGACTTATCTCAGAAAGGTTACACTACTACTCAAGCAAAATTTTCTAAGAGATTGAGTGCTGAACCAATGCTGTTTCCATTAGCCTTTTACCACAGGAAGCTCTCTACACTACAAGGTTCTTAGTTTACCTCTCTGTAGATTACAGCTCAGAGACAAAAGTTTGCCTGCTATTCTTATGTGTCGTTTCACACTTAGGGCATCTGTCACTTTCCTCCGTGACACACTAAATAAAAGAAAGTATGTGGGCATAAAAACATAAATAAACCACTCTTAGCTTGAGAATATTATCTTGCAAAAGAAAATTGTAGATGTAGTGAAATATTATGCCATCTTTTGTTCCCAGTTGTACAATCATGAGCAAAAGTTCACTGATGATCCTTTTCCAGCAGTATGCCCTGCACCCCATATTTTTCATTTCTCTTTGAACATCAGAGAATATTATTATTTTCACTCTTTTGTTGTGTGCTTCACATTGCCATCACATACATGCTTCATGTAACATCTTCCATTGCCACAGCCAGCAGAAAGGTGTTTGCAAACTCATGGTTATGACACACAGCATCTAGCAGAAACTGTAGTACTCGGCACCTTCAACACTGCCAGACTGCGTACTGGGGCAAACCTGCTGCACTTATCAGTTGCAGGATAGTTTGCCTTTCCTTCTGTCTATGACTTTCTTTTAACTACTTGGCTATGGTGAGTTTCTATGACTGAAATTACCTGTTGTATCACATTGTTTATAAAGACTCCAACATGCTTGCATGTGTCTGCCTTGGTCACCTAATGTAGTTCTCCATGCTGCTTGATCTCTGGCAGGCTCCCTAATAAGTTCCTTATCCCTGAGGTCACACATCCCAGGTCTTCTTTGGTCTCCACCTTGCAACCCTGCCCCCAGTGTTTATACTTCTCATCTTCCACACCCAACTGCCATCCTCCATCCTCTTTACATGTCCAAATCATCTCAATCTACCCCTCCTCATCACAGTACCAATACATTCAAGTTCACCCTTCCCCTCAACTCTAATAGCAATCCTAGACCCCCTAGGCTTTGTATTCAACGATGCATTATACATCCATCTATTCATTGTCATTTCTGTATGTTTGGGCTTATGAATATCTTCTTCCTTTACTGCCCAGGTCTCACTGCCATACCACATTACACTCCTAATACATGCCATATACAAAGATCAGTTAGAACGGAGGGAGCGCCTTCTCATTCCAACCACTCTCTACCCTAGCCTAGCCTCAAAGCTAGTTCCAGCCCAACCTCCAGCACTGAGCAGTGTAAATATTGTCTGCCATTGGCTATACCAATATGTAAAAGAGGACAACAGTAACAGCAGCAGCAGTAGTAGCAGCTGATTTAAACTCATGCTTATTTGAATGTGAACCCAATGAACTGCAGACTGAAGCTGCTCTCCTCCTGCAGTTCACCATCCTCCTTTCAGGGGACAGATAGGGAGATGAGGGATGTTTTAATATTCGGGGAGTGAAACTGACCAGTTATAATGATGTCACTGCAAGAAGGTGTCCCATTCCAGCAACTGCCATCAAAGTATGTCTGGATATTTCAATATAAACATACTATAGCTTCACTTTGACCTTTTTTTCAACCTTATGAGAAGGGGCAACTATTGCAGGCTTGTAACCTTTGCTGATTCTTTTCTCCATTGGCGAAAAAACAAAAACAGCATGAAACTGTCTTCAAGAGTGCTGCCATTGCTCACCTTCAAGAAAGAAATTATGGAGATGTAACCCTCATTACTATCACAATATCTTGTTTAAAACACTATACTGTAGTTGATTCACCTTAACTTGGCAGAGATTTGGCAATTCTGCAGCTTATGTCCTGCAGCTCAATAGCAGAATAAGACAATACCATTCTTCTACATCCTTTTCAGTTTTTTTTTTTTTTTTAACAGCATCATATTCTAGTGCTGATCTCTTGTTACAATTCCCCATTTTAAGAGGGAGATATGGGAATTATAGACCAAATTACATAGTACTGTTGCTTGGAAACTAAAGAGAATACACAACTAACCAGTTAAAGTATGACACAACTTACATTATTATTACTTACATCACAAGAAAAGGGAATTGTATTTTGTTTTTGTTGATTTGGAAAAGGCCTTTGACAGAGTCCCTAGAGAGGTGGTGAAGTGGGCGATGAGAAAGCTAGGGTTGGAAGAATGGCTGGTTAGGGTGGTTATGGCCATGTACATGGGTGCTCGCACCCAGGTAAGAGTGAATGGAGCTTTGAGTGATGAGTTTTCCGTGAATGTTGGTGTGCATCAGGGGTCAGTCTTGAGTCCCTTGTTGTTTATCATGGTGCTTGAAGCCCTCTCATGTGACTTCAGAGATGGACTCCCATGGGAGATGTTGTATGCTGATGATTTGGTGTTGATTGCGGAGAATGAAAAGGAGGCGGAGGAAAGATTTAAGAAGTGGAGAGATGGTATGGGGTACAAGGGCTTAAGGGTAAATGCAGATAAAACAAAAGTGATGATATCTAGGGTTGGTGGCGGTACAATCAGAGAAGAGGGAGAGTGGCCATGTGCACTTTGCCACAAGGGTGTGGGAAGTAATTCCATCTTGTGTAGTGTTTGTGATAAGTGGGTGCACAAGAGATGTAGTGGTATTAGAGGTAGACTGCGAGATGATGCTGATTTCATGTGTGCGGCGTGTCGGGGAGAGCAGGTGGAGATTGTTAGGCGTGAGAGGGTTGAACTTGCAGGTGAGTCTCTTGAGTGTGTGTGGGGGTTTCGTTATTTGGGAGACATGTTATGTACCGGAGGTGGGGCTGGAGTTAGCTCGGTTGCTAGGGTGAGAAGTGGTTGGAAGAAGTTCAGGGAGCTGTTGCCTCTCCTGACATTGAGAGGACTCTCCTTACGTGCTAAGGGGTCTTTGTATGCAGCATGTGTTAGGAGTGTGATGCTGTTTGGTAGTGAGACCTGGGCAGTAAAGGAAGAGGATATTCGCAGGTTTAAACCAAGAAAAATGACAATGATTAGGTGGATGTACAGTGCGTCCCTGCGTGCAAGGCCTGGGGGGGCTGGGTTTACGATCGAAGAGTTGAGAGGTAGGATGGGACTGAAGTGTATTGGTGTTGTGATGAGGAGATGTAGGCTGAGGTGGTTTGGACATGTGGAGAGGATGGGGAATGATAATTGGGTACAGAGGGTGAGAGGTGTTAATACTGGGGGAGGGGTTGGGAGGGGTAGACCGAGAAAGACATGGGACGAGGTCATTAAGTGTGACTTAAGGGTTAAGGGACTGAACAGGGAGGCTGCCAGGGATCGAGCAGGGTGGAGAGCCGCCATTAGGTGACCAAGGCCGACGCATGCAAAAATGTTGGAGCCTTCAAAAATGAAAAAACATCACCATTAGAATGAAGATGTGAAAAATCCAGAACTGTAAGTTTTAATCTTTATTTTCAGACTACAAAATATGAGTCCCAAGAGTATAAGGGAGAAATGATACTCCCCTCTTATTTCCTAGATGTTATAAAAGCAATTAAAATGAGTTAAGTGAGGGACTGGAAAAACCCACTTTGTACTGGTGTACAGATGAAGTGACCCTGCAGCTTTAAGGGTCATAGTCCTGTTAAATAATCCCTCCAGTTTGATGGCAATTCAATTTAATCTAATGCTCCTACCACCAGATAATTTTATTCAACCTAGGACAGATGTCCCTTAGGTGAAGGGGTTAATAAAGGCTGTATCATACTCCTTCAGTTTTAGAAGTCTATCCTAAGCTGACTAAAGTCATTAGATAATGGCAGAGATAAAATGAAAGAATGTCCCTCGCTCTATCGTTTAACAAGGCTTCCTTCCTTACCATTTTATTTCAGCCTGCCTTACTTCATCTTTGGCTGGGAAAAGAGGGCAGGATGATGGTGATCAGGTATGATAATGTACTCTTCTATATTATTTGTGCAATTTACTATATATTAAAAAGATGTAAACAGCAAAGATAATACTGAGATGAAATATTCATGAAAAACTGCTAAGAAAGAGATGCTAAAAACCTTCTCACTTCACAAGAATATGGGACTAATAGGGATGCTGATGTTATACCCACCCTAAGTGAAGCATGGGAAACAGTGTTACCTTGATGATGACAATGATAAAACAACTTCTGGTCATTTGACCCTTTTCCTTTTTATGGAAATACATCACCATCATCTAAACTTATGTTGCCCCATGAGAAGCATAGGAGCCTGGGGCTAGGCAAGCTGGTCCTGACAATTAAGATGAGAGTGACCAGCCTCACTCATCCCTGAGTGGCATAACGTGAGAAATAAACCCCAACCATCCCTTGGATATAAACCTTCACCAACTCAATCCAACTGGAGCACCGTAATTACCAGCTAAACAAAGTAATTTAATTCAGGTTACATGACGATTTTGTTCAGATGATGTAATTCTAGTAGTCAGATGGTTGAAAGCTATCTCAAGTTTCCTATGAATCACAGGAGCCTCCCTAAGGTGACAAAATGATGTGGATTTACCTGAACAAAATATCCAATTGCATACATGGCAATGAAAGGGATAATAACGCCTGCCTTCCCCTTCCCTCATATGCGGTTTTCTTGCAGCTTCCTTGCTCGACCTCTGCTTAGCATAAAAGGATTCACAACACCAACCACCCTCCTTCCCTGTGCCACTCTACTTCTCACTTCCTTTGCACATTTACAGTACCGGTACTTTTTTTTTTTTTTTTTAAACAGCAACATGGTAATTAAATTCCCTCACCAATTCAAGTCTTTCTTCTCTAACCGGCACATTACACCGAGTTATCTCCCTGCTCAGCAACCAATACTTCATTCCAATTGACGCTTACTTTCAGTACATAATTCTCATCGACATCCTCAAAACTCCATTCCAAAATGTAAAGCTCTTGCTCACTATCAGCAGGCAATGCGACACCATCTGCCTACATTAGATATGAGTAACAAGATTACTGGTTTCCTGCAAACCAGGACAGCATTTACAATGTTGGGTGGTAACCATATAACCAGATAACTGGGTGATGTGGAGTCTACTATAGTGCTTGTTAACCCCTTAACCGTGGGTCGTCACTTCCGTGACGCTCGGGTGCAATGGATCATACCGCGGGGCGTCACTTTTGTGATTTTGTGTTGTTTTGAATTCGCCCAGGCTTTCAGGTGGTGACTTGTATCATCTATCAGCACTACCAATGTCCAACAATAGTCAGAGCTGCTAATGTCATCAGTACTCCCATCCATTGTTGACAATTTAGCCATTTTCCCCCAATCAAGACTCCCCTCCCTACCTCCCCTCCATTACCCTCTTGTGTCGTCTGCTCAGCTGCTCTGTGCTATGTAAATCTTCCCCAGATTTTTCCACTGATTTCATCCATTGAAATGAGCCCTATACCCTATTCTTATACAAAAAAATATATACAGTATATAAAAAAATAAGGTAATTGATAGTGCCATACACCTGGAATTGGCTAATTATCACTTGGCAACACCCAACCTGCACTCGTTCGCTAATTTCCCCTGATTTTTTTCCCAGTGAAATATGCCGTATGAGCTATTCTCATAATATAAATGTATATAAGAAAGGAAGGGAGAAGCCTGAGTGATATTTATATTCACCTGGAACTACCTAATTTATTATGTATTGTCTAGATTTCCTATGACTTATTTCTTAGCATATACATCAGCAGCTGACATTTTCAACTCTTGGCTACCGAGATACGTAGAGTACATTCAGTTCACTCTCGTCCTTCAACGTGGAAGGGCATCACAGTCGTGCCCCTCCATTTCTGCCGCTTTTGCTGCACCCTTTATAAAAGGCGCTGTGACCTCTACCCCTACTAAACATCGTGTGGGAAGCGGTAAAGGACTGTAGATATATATAAGTCCAATAAAGTACTAGAAATAATAAAGTGTGAGTGTGTATATGAGTAAGAAATAACAGAATACCAGCGGCGAATTAGCACTAGTGGGAGGCTCGTACGCGCTCATATTTTACATTGCTTTTACAGTGTTTTTTTTTTGGAGTATGGATTCCAAACTACTTGGAAATCATTGAATACTGTTTCTAGTGATAATAGCAGGCAGTGGTATTCATATTACGGGATGTCGGGAAGTGTAAAGTGGAGACTTAGTTACCCAACTTCAGAAGTCTCCATAAGTCCTACGATAGTCGATGAGTGCTAAAAAAACATCCTAGGAGAAAGCTGAAGGTATGTGCCATATGCATATGTAATTATAATATTCTAGGACTAATAACTGAATTTTGGCAAATATTTTTGAAAAGTCAGTCGAAGCGGGGATTTTCCCCGCGGGATGGGCATGGCACGCCTCCGACAACCTCGCGGTTAAAGGGTTAAATGGGTTGGAAACCCATATTGATCATTAACTCAGTGGGAAATGCAAATGTAGTGTCCACCCAGGAACCAACCCTCCATACACTTCCTTATGCCTCACTGTGGTGAGTTACTGCCCACTGCAAGGGAACATTGGTTCAGTGCAGGGGATGACCATGCAGGGGGAACTGCCCATCTGTGGTAGTAACAGTAGCAGTTGTTCCCTAGGCAGTCTGGCCGAACAGCCCCGAGTCCCTAAGGAAGGCCATGGCCGAGACCGAGCTTTGCCACAGAGCTCTCTAGGAGTGTATGTTGTGTTGTTGGTGTAGGTGATTGTGTGCAATGCAGTCTTCCATGATGTGCTTAATAGTATGGGGTGCTGTGTTACATCCTGGACAGACGTCAGCGATGGAGTCATCCAGCCTCTTCTAATAACTTAAGAGGGCTGGATGTTGCCCACATCTCAGCCTGGACAGGTGGACCCTGTCCTCACAGGGAAGACAGCGTTCGGAAGGATGGATATCTGGAGACCGTGCATGCAGCTGTGTGTTGTCTTTGAGTGACTGAATGGAACAGCGAGTGATCTGAGTATGAATATGGTTCTGGAAGCTGGTCTGAGGCAGGCAGGGGGAAAGAGATGATAGTATTTGTGTATGATATCGTGTGCTGGGTGTTGTTTTGATGTTCCTTGGTGTGTGTGGATGTCTGCGGTTGATGATGGGTCTGCCTGACCAGACAGACTAGGGTTATTCAGCTACCACTTCTACCATATCAGATTTAAGACACTGTATTCCAACCTTATCCTTTCATTACCATTTTCATCTTTCTCTCAATAACTTGAGTTTTAATCTCCTTTATAACCCATCCTATATCATAAACCACTTATCCCTCTCTCACTCCAGCACTGATACTGGTCCAGTTCAAAATGAGTTACACTAGGCTTTATATGGCATGAAATCTTGCATTACAAACAGGGTGATCATATTACAGTGGCATGATCTTCAAACAGGATGGGCAGATTAGACTGATGTGAGATCTGCATTCTTCATCTTAAACTAACTATAAATGTTCATTAAGGTACTTAGTCACTATCACCGGAATCATTACGATTTAACCTTGCTGTGATTTCAGTTGCAGGACTAAAGATACCACCTGTATTCTCACCACAAACATAACAGCGCTTGTTTTTCTTGAAGTATTCTAGTGCACACTTTTCACAGAAATAGTGTTTGCATTTAGTTACAACTGGATCAGTGAAGGACTGTCTGCAGATGAAGCACTTGAAGGGGAGGTGCTCATCATCACTCGGAATCTCCCAGTTTTCATCAGAATCAGCATCACCACCACGCTGATTTCCCGCCTCCAACTCCAGCTGCCACCCAAGCTTGTAATCAGTGCGGTCATGAAGAAACTTACAGCTGTCTGTGTGTAGCGAAGAATAATTCAACATCATCATCCTGTTCTTTTTTCTTCCAAAGGATTAGGCAAGGTAATATTACACTAAGAAATTAAAGAAATCTGATTTTAAAAAGCTAATATTGTGAAACATATGAACTAAAAAAAAAAAAAAAAAAAAGCTGCAAAACTACAGTATACTCATGTTAGAAAACACTAACTGTACAGCATACACAAGCCTAAAAAGTTACTTATTGTACTGGATAACAGCAACAGAGGTTTATACATCATATATATTAAAACTCACTAATTCAAAGAAAAGTACTGTACACCAGTTTAACCAGACATTAATTTCTTCAAAACACGAACACCCCATATTTTTTTCAACTATCACCAGATTATTTGTTTCAGCTCAAGAAGGACCTCCCTGAAAGGAAGGATTAAAATTAACCTGTCAACCCATTAAACTTACCATTTACAGTGCAGACTCATTATGCGATGGGGTTGCGTCAAGTGAAGACCTATTGCATAACGAATAAGAGGTCAATATAACATGGGTTCAATGGGGTTAAGGAGGGTGCTCTCGACCGCATACCCTAAAATTACCTAAAAAAAAAAAACTCTGCCATGCACCTGAAGTTTGTCCTATGCTGGTACGTGTCATCATCAAGGGTACTCCCTACCCGGGATGAGGGGCAGCTGGTGGGCCTGGATGACCATTCCACACAAAAAGATACATTTTCACTTCACTTACTACTGCACACTGCACTATTTGTTAAGCACTTGCACTCTTTTTTGGTAATAACAATGGTGTTCCAATGGTCTTTCACGCACAAAATAAAATGAAACACAATGATCACGGCCAGTACAGTATAAGCAATGGGTAGGCATCTTCATTCAGTCAGCTGTGTACAGGCCTAGAAAGGGGATGACAGTGACATAAGGTTGACATGATTTCCAAGTCATAAGTTTCAGTTTTTCACACAAAGAAAAGTATCACATCACTTAATACTGCACACTGCACTATTTGTTAAGCTCTTGCACTGTTATTTGATAAAACAATGGTGTTTCAGTGGCCTTTCATGCAAAAAATATAATGAAAGGCAATGATCACAGCCAATGTAAACACTAGGTGGGCATCTTCGCTCAGTCAGTTGTGTAGAGGCCTGGAATTGGGATAATGGTTATGTAAGGTTGACACGAATTCCATGTCACAAGTTTCAGTTTTTCAAACACAAAAAAGTAGCACTTAACTTAATATTGCACACTGCATTATTTGTTATGCACCTGCACTGTTGTTTGGCAATAACAATGATGTTTCAGTGGCCTTTCATGTACAAAATAGAACGAAAGGCAACAATCACATCCAATGTAACCAGTGGGCAGTCATTTTGGCTTGTGTGCATCACTGCGTCTGCACAAGATTCTCAGAGCCAGCTGTGGAAAATATCATTGTAGTGAAACCAGATTTAATTTTTTAATGTTGTATCAGGACAGGGTACATTTTTAAATACCACTGTATCAATTAGGCACTGTATAATGAGCTGCACTGTATTTTATTTTAGGTCTTGGTATCGCCAGACGATTTTAAAGCTCATGAAAGACCACTCTTTGTGAAGAGATTAAAGTGAAAAACACACAAAATATCTTCTCACTCTCTCACACACACACACACACACACACACACACACTCTCTCTCTCTCTCTCTCTCTCTCTCTTTCTCTCAAATAACACCTGTCCATTTCCTTCCACGAATTTTAGCTCCCTCACATTATCACCTTTTTAGCATGGAACTTTTATGTTTCCCAGGTACTACATACACAGATGGTGGATGGTTACCATCATCCATATGAGATACCACCATGAGAGTGGTGTGGGGCCAGAGTCCAATAGTTGGCCTTGTACATCATCCCTGACTGGGGTACTTAATCACATGTACACAAAGTTCAGGCTGAGAATACTACACTGACATGTCTCTTCTACACAACTACAGTCAGTTCCCTTGGGGAAGTCAGACTCATTAACCATGGATTTCACCTAGCCTAGGATAAAAAAAAAAAAAAAAGCTTCTTATTCAAACCTAAGACCCTAGGTAGGGTACAACAATAAGGGCACGTGACTATTAAACCCGCCCAAACTACCTGTTGGTGCCACAGCAGAGATACAATGCACCTGGTATCATTGTTAATTGCCATCAACAGGTGATAAAAGGCTTACAAATGGATGCATGTGTAAGGCCTTCAGAAACATAAACACACAAAATGCCTTTAAAATTCCTCATCACCCTCTTTCAGGCAATCCAGTGAAACCCTTGCTACTGTACTAGATATATTAGAGGCTTTCAAGTAAACCTGTCATATTCTAAAGTATCAAAATCCTCCCTTAAGGATTCTACCTTTCTGTGTGTGTCCTGATTGCAAGCTTCCCTTTTGTTTACAGTAGGTTCAGTAAGGTTAGGTTTGGGTGGATTTGCAGCTTAGGAAGGTATGAAGGCAGAGGGAGTGAAGTGGGGGCACTGAATGAAGAAAGTATTTCTACCATGGGGCTGTGATCAAAATACCCTTCCCCCCACCCCCTAAGGGGAGGGAGGGAAAGCATACTTCCCTGGTATCCTTACTTGTCATTAAAAGGGAACCAAAAAGGACCTTTTTGTCTTCACTCTTTCCTCTCCTCGCTGTCCTCTCTCTCTTCTTGATATTTCCATGAATCTTCCGGCCTTTACTTTCCATCTACAGAACTCGATATTTATCAAGTCAGACATTTGATGTCATGGCATGAAGACTTTAAGGACCTCCCATTGATGTCGACCCTACCCTTCCTGGTCAAACCTTTCAACCAAGTTACCAATCAGGTCACTTTATCACTAGTATTGCTTAAACATCAAGACCACTTCAACATCTCTTTATCCATTGCTAGGCATATATCTTGCTTTAAGTAGTGCCATATGCTCTTTTGGTACCTGGCGCTGGGAATCCATTAGTCATTTCTGTTCAAAATAAGCATTACATTTACCTTATAAATGAATTATCTGCTTTTACTGAAACACATTACATAGAACCTGACTTTATTACTCTACTGAATGTTATATGATCTTACCTGGCATAGGGAAACCCCTTTCCCAGGGAGTTACTGAACACAGTACAGCACCAACTTTCAGACACCCTTGGTGCCACTTATACTTGCATTACTTTCATTCTCTATGTTTAACAATTCCTTAAAGTGTTCTCTCCATCTGCTCACCTCATCTCCCTTCTCCACTATCAATCTACCATTTTTATCTTTCACTCCCCTACTAACTTCTTTATCACCCTGTCTAACTCTCTTTACCTCCTTGCAGAAAATTTTCTTACATTCCCTCCACTTTACACTCAAATTCCTTCCATATTCTTCATCCACTCTCTTCTTACTTTCTCTTACTATTTTTGTCATATCTCTCTCACTCTATATATTTAACTCTCTTCCATCTCTCAACTTCCTCCATGCCTCTGCTTCCCATCCACTCACTATATGCTTTCTTCTTTTGCACCACAGCTTGTCTCACCTCTTCATGTCACTATACTGTTCCTTGCACCCCCTTTCAACTTCTCTTCACCCCACACACCACCTAACATGCTGCACAAATTTCTTCTGTGAATACCGTAAACACCATTTTCAGCTGTGAATTCTGTCTTGTTACATTTTGTGTCTGGAGAAAAATCCCTTTAGATTAAAGGTAAGGAGCAGCTACTGTTGATTTCCCCACTGAATTGATCATTATGAAATTTTCTGAAGCGTTGATGAGAACAGTGAATTTTTTACATTTGGGTGAGTAAATCCATATCTCACACACAGTTGCTGAGTATGTGCAAAACATCCCATTCTTTGAGGAAAGTAAGTCAGAACATCTTCTAAGCAAATATCCTCATCAATGATGTTGGGGTCACATGAATTTCCAGCCCCTTCTTCTTCCTGATCTATTTAGAAACTTGGCAAGGAAATGTCAAATGCATTCACCATTAAGATGAATTATCAGCTACAACTTTCTTTACTTTCCCTTGAATACTGAACCGATTGATGGTTTCCTCAGAAGCAGATGCAGTGTTAAATGCTGTGTGTCAGCCTTCTGAATTATCACAACCAAGGACATGAGACTTCAGTTCCCAGTCTGTGTTAACACAGTTCACTGATGGGAAAAGAGTGTGTGTGTGTGTGTCAGACGTGAGGAATGTGTGTCCAGGAGAAAGTGTGAACGAGTGTGTCAAGCCTTCTCTCTCTGCACCTTTTTACTCAGTCTAGCCTCTCTCAAGCAACCTAAGTAGGAGGAGTTCTCTGATGATGTTGCATTGGTGACTGGTAAAATCTAGGGATTAGAGAGGAACAAGGGCTCTGGCCCATACCCCTCTTCCACCATGAGATCCTGGGCCTCGACATTTCTGATTAAAGAGGGACAATGAGCTGGGTCAGGTCCCATGAGAGAACAGGAGTTCGGAACAGTCAGTAGAACTATCAAAAACCGGCTTAAGATGGTTAATCCTGGGGCATCTAAATTCCATAATGACAGCTTGGTACAGGGTTACCTTACCAATACCACTTTCCTCCCCTTTCACATTACAGTGGTAACAATTAACTTATCAATTAATTAATTACAATTACAATTACTTCACATTATTTTCATCATCATCATCCAATCTTACATTGCACCATAAGGAGCGTAGGAGCCCGGGGCTAGGCAAGTTGGTCCTGACATTAAAGATAAGAGTGACCAGCCTCACTCATCCCTGAGTGGCATTACGTGAGCAATAAACCCCAACCATCCCTTGGATATAAACCTTCACCGGCTCAATCCGGCTGAAGCACCATACTTACCCACTAAACCACCAGGCGCCAAAATTTGTTTATGTAGTTACCACCCAGCATAGTAAATAGTTTCCTGGTGTAAAGGAAACCAATTGGCTTGTCACTCAGTGTAGAGTCACCCACAGGCAGAAGGAAGAGGAAAGAATGAAGGAAAGAAAGAAAGAAGAGGGAGTATAAAGTCACCCATAGGCAGAAGGATGAGGAAAGAATGAAGGAAAGAAAGACAGAAGAGGATGGAAGAAAAGAAGGATGGAGAAGAGGAAAGGGCAGACACCTGAGAGCAGCAATACTATTACAATTAGAATTACAATTACTATATTTCTGTAATTAATTAATTTCAATTAAATTACAATTACAACTCCTCCAACCCTGCACACACCTTCCATCTCCTCCATCTGCTCCAAATCATATTTACCCAAAGGCCCCTCCACTTCTCTTATAATCTGCCTTTTTTCCATCCTCTAACAAACTTTCTACCCTCCTTGCATGGACTACTACCACCTGTCCTTCCTTCCTTCTATTCATCCATTGCACTTGAACCTTGACTTGTATAATCTTGCAACCATTACAAACTTTCTCATTCTGTCATCCACACACACATAACCACTGTCTTCCATTCATTCAGTTCACCACCCACCCTTCACATTACTCATCATGTATACCTGTGGATCATTTTGTGCCTAAAGAGGGTATAGGCTATCATCAACCCCCTCCTTGCACATATGTCCACTAGAGCACTGCCATTCTCATCCACTTCTGTAGGCACATCCCACTCACCAACTACTCCATCCACCTTCACACTGCCTATTTTTCCATTCATTTAGGGTGATACTCCCAAGAGGAATGGGAATGCTGGTGATAGGGAGAGCTGGAGCTCCTGTTTCACTAGCTACCAGAATATCTGACCCCTTTCCTGACCTTTTCAGTCTGACACTAACATGGAGAGCAGACCAGCATACTCTCCTAAACACTTTCCTCTAACGATCTCATGCACTACCCTACCTGCACTTTATATAACACACAACGTACCCAGCTACATCACAGGGGTTGACACCAGTAAGAGAATGTGGCCAGAAAACTTTGTCCCCACTACCTAGTGGCAGACCTATTGAGGGGAAGCGTGACGTGGGCTCCGCCAACATAGCTTTCTGGGCCAGAATGGGGTGGGGCTAGGATCTGTGCTACAGGGTTCAGGGTACTGTGGTTCACAGGCTGCTGCTTCTGCCCAACAGAAAGGGACCCGAACCGGGGAGTAGCACCACAGGAGGCTGCACTATCAGTGGGTGTACAATGGCGAGGCAATTACAGTGCCAAGGTGTGCTTGGAGGGTGTCCCTGTTGCTGTCCTGACAGGGTGCCCCGAGGCCACTGCCACAGCCACTGGTCATGGCTAGTGGGCAATGGATTTCAGGTCCCATGCCTGGACAGGGGAATGTGCAGGTGGCTGGGGCCTAAGGTCTCTCTCTCCCTGTTATTTATTATTAATTATGACAAAAAAGGACAAAAATAAAAACAAGCCTGAGGAAACCAAATCACTCAAGGGGATCAGAGTGACATCAAGGAATGTGGGTAGTTTGAAGGGAAGAGCAGAGGAAGTGGCTGATGCACTGAGTAGGAGGTGGGTGGATGTTGGATGTCAGCAGAAGGATAGACACTAGGGAGGATCAGCCAGAATGAGTGCCAGGAGGGATTGTCAGTACAAGATATCTTGGCAGGGTAGGGCAGATGGATATGGTTGTGTGGGTGTGTTGGTTAAGGAGAAATGGATGGAATATGTCATGAATGTATTGAGTGTGAGTGAAAAGATAACAGTAATGAAAATTTTGTTCAGTGAGGTCACATATTCAATTACATCAGCGCATGCTCTGCAGGCTGGATTGGACGATTTAGAAAAAGACAGATTCTGCAATGGCTTAATATGAGCGGTAAGTGGTATGAGGGATGATGAAATTGTTGTTTTGGGAGGAGACTTAAATGATCGTGTAGGTGAAGCAGCTCAAGAATATGAAGGGGTACATGGGGAATGTGCATATGATATAAGTAATAAGGAAAAGAAAAGGATACTTGAGTATGGGGTAGCAATGAACATGATTGTGTGCAACACACAATTTAGGAAAAGAGAGGCTAGGTTGATTACATATGAGTCTGGGGGAAACAGTAGCCAGATAGACCTGGTCAAGAGGGCTGATAGGAGATTGGTGAGGGATGTTAAAGTTATAGAGAGTGAGGAGTGTGTGCAGCAACATAAGTTACTGACATGTGACATGGTGCTTAAGGAGCAGGTGATGAAAAAGAGGACCTATGCACCTGGGAGAAAAATTTGGAAGTTGAAAAACCAAGCGAGATGAGCAGAGTGGTGGCTGAACACGGAGCCGTTGAAAGAAGTGTCAGTGAACAGTACAGAGCTCTCCAAAACAATCTCCTGAGACTTACAGATTCAGGGTGTGGATGGACAAGGGCCCCCCCCCAAGAGGTACAGTAACTTGGTGTTGGGATGAGGGTGTAGAAGCAGCAGTTAAGGTGTAAAGAAGCCTTCTCTGGGAAAGGAAAAGGGGTGGTAACAAAGAGGAACACTGGGCTGTCAAGCGCAGGTCTAGAAAAAGAGGTTTACAGGGCAAAATCTGAGCCTCAGACACTTTCACTTGATAATCTAAATAATGTAGAAAGGAAGAAAATTATAAGGTGGCAAATCAGATGAAGAGGGAAAACAGGGATATTGTAGGTAAGCAGTGTGTGAGGAATGAGGAAGGAAAGGTAATGGTGAACAGTGAGGATATTAGAGACACCTGGAGAGAGCATTACAACCAGTTGTTGAATGAGGAGTTTGACTGGAACAGGGAAGGTTCAGAGTCAGCAGATGCAGTGTTTGGTCCTTGGCCCTTGATTGATGCTGCTACTGTGAGCAGGACAATAGGCAGGATGCAGGTGGGTGAGGCAGCAGCTGTGTCTGGGTTGACTCCTGAAATAATGAAAGCCTCAAGAGATATAGCAGTGTTTGGTCCTTGGCCCTTAATTGATGCTGCTACTGTGAGCAGGACAATAGGCAGGATGCAGGTGGGCAAGGCAGCAGCTGTGTCTGGGTTGACTCCTGAAATAATGAAAGCCTCAAGAGATATAGGAGTGGGGTTAGTACCTGACTTCATAAATCTGATTCTGTATGAGTGTGCTGCCCTAGATGGTTGGCTGAAGAGTGCAATTGTAAATGTCTACAGTATAAGGGGAAGGGTGATGCCCTGGAAAGAGGAAATTATAGTAGTGCTCACCATCCACTCACTCGATGTAGTGCTGCTCTCGGATGTCTTCTCTTTCCTCTCCTCCATCCTTCTTTCCTTCCATCCTCTTTTGTCTTTCTTTCCTTCATTCTTTCCTCATCCTTCTGCCTACGGGTGACTTTACACTCCATCTTCTGTCTCTGTTTCCTTCATTCTTTCCTCTTCCTTCTGCCTGTGGGTGACTCTACACTGAGTGACAGGCCAAATGGTTTCCTGTACATCAGGAAACCACTTACTACTATGGGTGGTAACCATATAAACAAATTTTGGCGCCAGGTGGTTTAGTGGGTAATTACGGTGTTCCAATCGGATTGAGCCAGTAAAGGTTTATATCCAAGGGGTGGTTGGGGCTTATTGCTCATGTAATGCCACTCAGGGATGAGTGAGGCTGGTCACTCTCATCTTAAATGTCAGGCCCAACTTGCCTAGCCCCAGGCTCCTATGTTTCTCATGGGGCAATGTAGGATTGGATGATGAATGAATGAATGATAAAGCTGTTGGACCAGAAAAGGAATGTAAAGGAGGGCATTCTAGATGGTATGATGACAGAAAGGGGATATTGATGAGATGC
This sequence comes from Birgus latro, assembly GCA_018397915.1. Lineage (NCBI taxonomy): Eukaryota > Metazoa > Arthropoda > Malacostraca > Decapoda > Coenobitidae > Birgus > Birgus latro. Next base: position 47,496 of record JAGKTI010004141.1, read on the forward strand.
AGTTTGGGTTTATGCCAGGCAAAGGGACCACTGATGCCATATTCATTGTTCGACAGCTTCAGGAAAAATGTATAGGAACGAAAAGGGATCTGTACCTGGTTCTTGTTGATTTGGAAAAGGCCCCTGACAGAGTCCCTAGGGAGGTGGTGAAGTGGGCAATGAGAAAGTTTGGGATCGAGGAGTGGCTGGTTAGGGTGGTTATGACTATGTATGTGAGTGCTCGCACCCAGGTAAGGGTGAATGGAAATTTGAGTGACGAGTTTTCTGTGAATGCTGGTGTGCATCAATGGTCAGTGTTGAGCCCCCTGTTGTTTATCGTGGTACATGAAGCCCTCTCACGAGACTTCAGAAATGGACTCCCATGAGAGATGCTGTATGCCCATAATTTGGCGTTGATTGCAGACAATAGAAGAGAGGCAGAGGAAGGATTTAGGAAGTGAAGAGATGGTATGGGACCTAAGGGCTTAAGAGTAAATGCAGATAACAAAAAAGTGATTGTAACTAGGGCTGGTGACAATACTGTCAAAGAAGAGGGAAAGAAGTCATGTACGATTTCCCACATGGGCATGGGAAGCAATTCCATCTTGAGAAGTGCATGTGATAGGTGGGTGCGTAAGAGGTGAAGTGGTATTAGAGGTAGACTGCGAGATAATGTTGATTTCATGTGTGCGATGTGTCAGAGGAACATGTGGAGATTGTCGGGCGTGAAAGGATTGATCTTGCTGGTGAGTCTCTTGAAGGTGTGGAAGAGTTTTGTTATTTGGGAGACATGTTATGCGCTGGAGGTGGGGCTGGAGCTAGCTCTGTGGCTAGGATGAGGAGTGATTGGAAGAAGTTCAGGGGGCTGTTGCCTCTCCAGACACTGAGAGGGCTCCCCCTCTGTGCTAAAGGATCTTAGTATGCAGCATGTGTTAGCAGTGCAATGCTGCATAGTGGTGAGACCTGGGTAGTAACGGATGAGGATGTTCACAGGCTGAAACATACAGAAATGACAATGATTAGGTGGCTGTGCAGTGCGTCCTTGAGTGCAAGGGCTGGAGGGGCTAGGTTTTCGATGGAAGAGTTGAGAGGTAGGATGGGGCTGGAGTGTAATGGTGTTGTGATGAGGAGAGGCAGACTGAGATGGTTTGGGCATATGGAGAGGATGGGAGATGATAACTGGGTGCAGAAATTGAGAAGTGCTAATGTTACCATAGGGGTAGGATTGTGAGAGGTAGAACGAAAAATGCCTGGGACGAGGTCATTGAGTGTGACTCAGGGATAAGAGACAGAATAAGGAAGCTGCCAGAGATCGAGCAGCATGGAGAGCCACCATTAGGTGACCAAGGCCGACGCATGCAAGCATGCTGGAGCATTTAAAAATTAAATGAAACAAATCAAAAACATTCCCTCATCTCTCAAACTTTTCCATGCACGCTTCCACATTTGCCCAGAGCTCTTCTTTCACTCTGCTTGCACAAGCTTGTGTTGGCACATGCACACACACAATCACCCACATTGTAATCCTACTTTCAATCTTACTCACACAATCCTTGAACCAACTGATCCATACTCTCTTATAGTCTTCTTCCATCTCTTGCACACAACAATACATACACCCCTTTTTGCCCTCTCATTCCCACCTACTTGCGTGCCTATACCCCATCCATACTCCCATTCTCTCACCTCTCCATTTAGTCTCAGCTAATCCACATATGTCCACTTTTGCACTTTCAAGCACCCGGACAATCTCTTTCACTTATCATTTGCATCCCTTACATTCCATGTTGCAATCCGAACCATGTCCTTTGTCTGGTCCTTGGTCGTCACCTGTTTGTCTGTCCTGGTCCGAGGCTTCTTGTTTGCATTTTTAGTTAGTTGTTTTCTGGGGAGGGGCACTAACCCCCCGCCAACCCACTTGCTGACACGTGAGGAACATGTGTTGGTAATGTATAATAATTTAACATTACACCTCTGACCCACTATCCTTCAGTGTAATGACAGTTATGTTCTAATCTAAGTTCTTTATGAAACAAATGAACCTGATTTTTTATCAAGCTACCTGACAAGTCCATGTCATCCGATGCTGTCGAAACCTTTCCACCATCACCTGATCATGCTCAGTATCCTTGCCATCTTTTATGTTTTTTTCATATTTATTTGCTTGTTTGAATCACTGTCTGCACAGAATTTCAGTATTTATTCCCCTTTGCTTCTTTATATCACAAGCAGTTGGTGAACCAATACTGTATGTGTCATATGAATACTGCAAGGGAACACCACTGTCCAGTTCTTTCAACAGTCCTGTAATCTGCTTTTTTTTTTTTTAACATAATATCTCACTGCATTAAATCTCTCCAAATGGCTGTTAACCCTCAATAGGAAGACCGGTGCCATATGGAACCATGCACCACGTGTTTATGAGTTTTGTGCTCAATACTGTCCATATATAGTGTCTTGTTTTTTGGAAACCTTTGCAGCGTCATTCAACAGTACAACAGTAATCCACATGGTGTTGTAAGGATTAGCCATGTTTTCACACTCCTGTTCCTTATCGCTTATCAGTGATTATCTGTGTATCCATTTGGAACAGGTCTTCCTGATACTGTGTTGCATTGTGGGAAAAAAAAAAAAAATGCCATGTTGTTCTATGTGGATGCGTTGTACACAACACTTTAGCGAGTGTTTTAGCCTAGAGATGATGCAAGTTGAGCAATGTAACAACTACAGGAACTTGGAGGTGTAAAGACTCATACACCTGGCAAGTGACCTCTGGGAACCACAGAAAATATGTTGGTAGGTACTAATGAAAACCGGAGATGTTGTACGTGCATTTTCGGCTAAACACCCAACCCTCGGCTATTGCAGGTTCCGCTATAGTGTTTTATCGCTATCGCTCCTGTATAAAAAACTACCCAAATAACTTTATCGCACACTAAATGCCTGCTATCACGCACCAGATGTGTTAAAATATTTCAAAAAGGCCGGGTTCCGGTGCTCCACCCAGCCAACAAAAGATTCACTTGGTGATTGGTCACGTGACGTCAGCGCCAGCGGAGTGCTGACTGCCTGCCCAAATGAGTCTCCCCTGCCACCCATCAAGCCATTGAAGTGCTCGTCCTCAGACCACGAACAGAGACAGCGAGAACAATAACCTTCTTTGTGATATTACAATGGCCAAATAACTCAAAGTTAAATGGCCACCCCTTACCGGATTATGGCATCTGGCTAATGATTGACAGATCACCCATAGCTGTCTCCATTAACGACGGCGAATTGTCATGTTATTGTTGTGATGGCAAATTTGACGACGGCGAATTGTCCCAAAACCATCAGTCCTTCCAGACAACTTCTTTATAGCTTTTATTTATTTCCCTTAATTGTTGATGACTAATGGCTTTGAAAAATAGTACAGTATCACAATGATTTTTTTTTTTTAACGGGCTCCGAAACTTATTCCTGGCGAAATATGCGTGATGCTAGACCGCCATCAAAAGGAATAGTAAGCTCTGTTTTTATTAACCCTCCCCGTAAAACTACTAACTCAAAGTCAAATGGCCACCCCTTACGGGATTACGGCGTCTAGCATAGATAGATAGACAGATAGATCACCCATTGTAGTCTTCATTAATGATGGCGAATTCTCGTTATCGTTGTGACGGGCAATTTGACTTGATGGCGAATTGTCCCGAAACCATCAGTCCTTCCTGACGACTTCTTTATAGCTTTTATTTTTTTTCCTTCATTGTTGATGACTAATGGCTTTCAAAAATAGTTTCACACTGCAGTTTCTTTTTTATGGGCACCGAAACTTATTACTGGTGAAATATGTGTGATGCTAGACGGCCATCAAAAGATAGTAAGTTCTGTTTTTTATTAACCCTCCCCGTAAAACAAACAACTCAAGTCAAATGGCCACCCCTTACGTGATTATGGCATCTGGCAATAGATAGATAGTACAGTATATTTCTAATTTGCATGCTCACTTTTAGACCATTATATGTTATGATGCGGTAAGAAATGGGTATCTTAGGGGTAAATATTGAGGTAATGGCACCGATCAGAATTATTACTATAAGTTCTTCAATTCGGCTATCGCGTTTTCGGCTATAGCGCATCCATGGCGGCACCAGTTAGGCGTGATAGTCGAGGGTGGGGTGTACTAATATATTATGGTGATGAAAAATTATTTTATGGTATATTCAGGCTGCAATCATAACAATATAATCACAATAATATATTAGTACAGTATGACCTCACTACAACGGACTTCATTAGATCGGAATTCGCTTTTTCGAAGTCAAGGAGCCAACCAGAATTATTTCTTATATATCAGGAAAACTCCGAAAAAGCTAAAACCGGTCCGGACTGCCTAACCCCAAGGCGGGGTGGCCATGTTGTCCGCACGGTTTGTGTGTTTGTGCATTGGTTGGTGGTGGGCTGGCAGAGTAACTATTGTTCTAAGTGTACAGAACAGTATTTGAAAAGTGTTTAAAATTAAGATATACAGTAGGCGCGGAAAGTATTGACGTTTTTTTGCAGGTCATTCTTTTTCGCGTTAAGTGAAGTAGGGTCAATACTACCCTCCCCTGTGATGCGAAATGAGCTGATGCTTTTTCAACGGGAGCTGGCAACCCTGCTTGATAGGTTTGGCACCACAGGAGCAGGCTCAGTAATGTCTGGGCAGCCACAGGAGGAGGATTGTCTCTGTGTGTGATGCACCACAAGGGCATGTTTTGACTCAAATAACACAGTTATTTGGTTACCTACCACATTCTCATCATGCCTAAAGTAACCACAAGCAAGGACAAACGTGTGGAAGTGATTACTTTATACAAAGCTGGCCACAAACTCCCATTTATTGCAAATCAGATGGTGTTAGACT
>JAGKTI010004142.1:0-35138 GCA_018397915.1 Birgus latro
AGGGGGCGAGAGGGAGGGGGAGGCCGAGGATGAGATGGAGGGATGGAGTGGAGAGGTATAGGAGAGAGGGGAGTGTGAGTTGGGAGCATGGTAGTGAAATGGCAGGGGACAGAGTGACATGGAGGCGATTCGTTTGCGGCCACCCCGTTCGGGATTGAGGCGTCTGGCAATAGATAGATAGATAGACCCTTAGATCCTGACCGATTTTCAACTTTTTTTTTTTTTTTTTTGCTCAAACCTTTGCTTTTGGTGAGAACATTGAAAATTCATAGAGAAATCGCCCTCCTTAGCTTAAAAATGTTGATACAGGTGTCATTCAGCCTTACTTCTTTTTCAGGGTACCTGGCTAAAGAAAAACTATGGAAGGGTTAACTAATTCAAGCCACTTTTAATTATGTATTTATTTATTTATTTATTTGGTACGAATTTATGTGTATTACAAGCCTATACTGCATTGGTTTTCACACAGTAATATAGGTGATAAAAGCATTGTTCACTTACCCAAAACCCCAGCATATGGCACCTTCCTTTACGACATTACCACGTCATCACTTCTGTTTGTTTCTACCTCCAGCTTCTTTGTTTCTTTGTCCTCCACCTCAGGAATCACTTTCACCATGAATTTTGTCGTTGGAGAGACCGTGGGGCAACATATCTGTACAGGCCAGGTTACTGCTAGCAGGTGAATTGCTGAGTGTGGGGGGGAGGGGGGAGAGGGGGTCTGGTGGGGCCAGGCAGTATCCCTGTGGTAGAGGAAGGACTCCCACATATGCCTACCAAAAATCACCCACGAATGTTGAAAAATGTGGACATGATGGGCCTTGCAATTGGGTGATGTACAATGCACGTCAGTGGGTCTGTCCGCGGAAAAAAGTAGTGACATGCATCGTACGTCGGTGGGGCTCGGCGGGTCAAGGTGAGTGGTGATGGGCTTGAGGAGGAAGAAGGGGGGGTTTCTGAGGTTGTAGGAGGTCCTGCTGACTTGACAGCAGGTAGAGGAAGGTCTCCCATATATGCCTACCAAAAATCACCCACGAATGTTGAAAAATGTGCACATGATGGGCCTTGCAATTGAGTGACGTACAATGCACGTCAGTGGGTCTGTCCCCGAAAAAAGTAGTGACATGCATTGTACGTCGGTGGGGCTCGGCGGGAGGTGAGTAGTGATGGGCTTGAGGAGGAGGAGGGAGGGTTTCCGAGGTTGTAGGAGGTCCTACTGACTCCCTGGAGGAGGGCCTCAGGATCCTGAGGAGGCCTTTCTGCCTCAACCACCCTCATAAATCCCTCATAGTCATACACTGACACATCGTCGTCGTCGTTGTCAGGGGGACGTGCTGCTGCTCCTGCTTATTGTTGAGTTTCCTTCAAGGCTCTACGCTCATCATCTCACATCACGAGTCGTGAGGAAGGCATACTGGTCTGGCACGGCAGTACTACAGAAACGTTCCTTGGTGTCGACCATCTTCCTGTGCGTGTAGGTAGTAGTACTGGATGCAGCACGTCAGTACTAGAGAAGAACTCCTCGGATTCAGCCCACTTTGTGCGGCTGATCCGTACTAGCCCAACAAATCAGTTCTACGGTAATAAATTACTGTATTTTATTTTTTTTGCTGAATGTATTGGACGCAAATAGTACTGGACAAACATGTAGTGGACGTGAGGGTACTGTACTATTCCATCTCCATTTGAGTACATCAGCTTAATCATGTTGTTTACATAGTTACTGGTACTTGCCATAGCTTGAGTTTGTTGCCTTCTTTGTTTTTATTCCCTTCTGGTTATGTACCTCTTTCGTACCTGCAATCCAGTTACAGTAATCACTCTAATATCTGAACACCCAATAACCGAACACACCAATGGCCGGACATCGTGGGCTCGAGTGTTTGGAACCCAAACATCCCAAAAAAATGAAAAAAAAAAAATCCATTTTTTTTTTACCCGTAAGTTTGAATTTGGTGCGCGGTGCCGAACAGCTGTGTTTACATGCGCTTCTCCCACTCCCCAGGCTTCCCTTCCCCTCCCCAGTTCCCTCTCAACTACCATCGAGAGTAAACAATCATCGGGATGGCTGGCGCTCATGCTCATTTTTGTTTAAACAGTTTTGATTCAGTGCTAAGGATTAAATGTGTCACAACACTGGATTACTGTACGTGCTTCAAGAGCATTTTCACCACTGTCAGAGCCTTAGAGGTAGGGTAATCTTTGTAACAACCACCACAGCCATGTTGTAAGTACACTGTCAATGCCAAATATTTTCCATACTCACCTCTAAATCCTCATTTTCTGGTTCCATTTCATTTATTTCATGCTTTGTGTCCCATATTTGTGTGCATAGGCTGTGAAAAAGGTGATTTTCATAGTGATTTTCATTTCTGTTACTTTCACTATGCTGTCAACTGGTGAACACATTTGCCATACTTTTTTTTTTTTTTTTTTTTTAATGCATGGAAGAAGCAACCAAAGGCCACGGGCCTGCATACTGTTCCTTCCAAGAAAAAGCAAAAACAGTACAAAAGAGAACCAAATTCTGAATCATCGTTTTCTGGTTAAATTTTATTTATTTCATGCTTTATATCCATTATTTATGTGAATAGGGTCTTAAATAGGTGCTAGGCATGTCCGGTAGGGAGGTATGTGGGTGTTTTTTTGAGTTACGTTTGGTTAGGGTCCATAAGTACCGGTGCAGGAGCTTCAGGACCAATATCCGGACAGACCCAATTTCCGGACATGCCTTTGGCTCTGTTACATCAGATATTGGAGGGATTACTTTTGTAAAAAAAATTCATTCTTCTCTTCCTCTTATCTTTCCTCATTTTTTGTTTTTGCATCCTCCCTCTTCTCCTTTAGTGTTCCCGGTTCCTCTTGAGTTAGGCATCTTTTTATCCATACATTTTTTTATTTCCTCTTTTTCCATGAGTGTTGGCATTTTTTAATATTTCCTTTACAGTGTTTACACTTTGGCATGTTACTTTCAGGGGCCTTGACTTGCTTCTGTCTTATATCTCTAGCCTTTTATGTTTTTCTGTATCTTTATCACAGATATCCTTTTATATTTGGTGCAATATGTTCATTATATTTGTCCCTTGAGATTCTGTTATAAAAGAGATACAAGGTCGGGCAGTGGATGTTGGAGCGGCCCTAGTGAGAGAGGGCAGTGTTTGGAAACTCCCTGTACTGTTGTTTGCAGATGATACTGTGTTGTTGAGCGAAGACGAAGGGGAGCTGCAAGGCTTGATAGATGAGTTTGAGAGAGTGTGTAAGAAACGGAATCTAAAGGTGAATGTAGGGAAGAGTAAAGTGATGGTCTTCGAGAGAAGTGAAGCCAGTGAATGTACAGTGAGATTGGATGGGAAGGATATGGAGAATGTGAGTGAATTTAAGTACTTGGGCAGCGTGTTGAGTAAGGATGGAAGTCTGGAGGGTGAAATGCTCGAAAGGGTGCAGCACGGAAGGAAGGTTGCTGGTTCGTTGAAAACAGTGATAAGAAACAGGGAGGTGAGCATGGAAGTGAAAAAGTTGTTACATGACAGTATTGTGATACCAACTCTGACATATGGAAGTGAAGCTTGGACCCTGTTGGAAGGACAGAAGTCAAGAGTGAGAGCAGTGGAAACGAGTTATTTGAGAGGAGCATGTGGAGTCACATGGAGAGAGAGACTAACAAATGAGGAAGTGAAGGAGCGTTGTGGTGTGGTTGAGGACGTGATGGGAAGCGTTAGGAGAAGCACGTTAAGGTGGTTTGGGCATGTGAAGAGGATGGAGAGTGAAAGACTGACGAGGAGAGTGTATGTGAGTAAGGTGGAGGGGGCGAGAGGGAGGAGGAGGCCTAGGATGAGATGGAGGGATGGAGTGGAGAGGTATATGAGAGAGGGGGGTGTGAGTTGGGAGCATGGTAGTGAAATGGCAGGGGACAGAGTGACATGGAGGCGATTTGTTTGTGGCCACCCCGTGCGGGATTGAGGCGTCTGGCAATAGATAGATAGATAGAGATTCTGTTTTTTATTGCTTCTTCACCCGTGCCACTGTTTACCATAGATTTGTTAATCTCTACAGCTTCCCTGACTAGTTCTGGGTTATTTTTCTTAATTTCTATCACTTCCTTTCTTACGCTTTTTTCTTCTACCTTTGTATCTAAATCCGAGGCGTCTTGTTCCTATTTTTAGTTAATTGTTTTCCGTGGAGGGACACTAACCCTCTGCCAACCCACTTGTTGTCACGTAGGGAACACATGTTGGTTGATTATAAGGTTACCACCCACTGTTGTAAATGCTTTCCTTGTTTACAGAAAATCATTTGGCTTTCCACTCATTGTAAAGCTACCCTAAAAACAGAGTACCATTACGCTAAGTGGGTGGATGATGGGTGCCTCCACCTACCACTGTATGAGAGAGGGGGGTGTGAGCTGGGAGCAGGGCAATGAAATGGCAGAGGATAAGGTGACATGGAGGCGATTTGTTTGTGGCCACCCCTTACGGGATTAAGGTGTCTGGCAATCGATAGATAGATAGATAGTATCTAAATCATTCTTGACTTTCACCATTTCAGCCTTCGTAGTTTATACCTCATCTTTGTAATTTCTCACCATTTCTTTTACCTGTGTTATTTTCTCTTCAGCGTTATTACTTTCCATTTACCCGTGTTATTTTCCCTTCATTGTTATTACTTTTCATTTACCTGTGTTATTTTCTCTTCAGTGTTATTACTTTGATCTGTCAGACTGCTTGCTTGCCTGATTTTCTCCTTATTTCTTAAATCATCCATAATTCTCTCAAGGTTAACAACTGTGCATCCCCTTTCACTAGCCTTTGTTCTCAGTGAATTTACCTCAGCTGGTAGTTCATCTGTTGTTGTGGCTTTTCTGTTTATTTCCTTTATTAATTCCTCATTTTTTTTCCTTCTGTCTGCATAGCTCATTCTTGATTTCTTCAATTTCCATTTTAAAAAACCTTTCTAGTCTATTCATTTTTTCAACAAGCTTATCATACGTTTCCTTTACAGCCAGTTCTGGGTAGAAGTCATCATCCTGTTTTCTACTTACAGTTTCTGCATCACTCTGTCATCTGCTAACCTTAATGTTGTCCAGCTGACGTAAGGAAATTCATCACATTCCTTCTCACTGATATAGATGTTACCTACTTTAGGCTACACGTCATTGTTATTTCTTGTTTTGCTATGTTGGATCATCACCTAAATTAGCCTGATACAAGCTTGACCCATAAATAGATACGGTACAATTTAGGTATCCCCAGAGCGGAGCTCAGTAATACATGTCTGACCCGTGTGCTAGTGCAGCAGTGTGTGTGTGTGTGTGTGTGTGTGTGTGTGTGTGTGTGTGGATGTGGGTGTGCGCGCGCATATATTTAAATGTCTGTGTGTGTGTGTGTGTGTGTGTGTGTGTGTGTGTGTGTGTGTGTGTGTCATAGACAAGGACACTGATGTTGTAGTGTGTCAGGTTAGGTTAGGTGCAAGTACTGCTTACCAACATATCACAGTTTTCCATAAGTTGTTGTTTAAGTTGGGGGCACTGGCAAATCAGCTTCTTGGGTGGTAATGGAACTGAAATATGGAATTTTCTGTGCAACTAATTGATTGATCATTTGCATTAAAAAAAAAAAAATCATAGCAGCATAATTAACTTTCTGTCTAATAGGATAAAGAACTGTTAGTAAAGACATCTTATAATGAAAATTTACTGGAACTCTGTTGTGAAAGGTTAAGGGGAGGAGGATGAAATAATGGGTTGTACTGATAAGCTAACTTAAGTTATGTCAAATAACCCTGTGATTGCAGATGAGTGGTGAGGGTACCAAGGAGAAGCCTCCAAGACCATCACCTCCAGTGATGTCTGACCCTGACTCTGCCTCCCCAGAGCAAGAGTTTGAACACACTTACCGTGAGGCTTACAAGCTCATCGACAGGGGCATCACACTTATTACTGAAGGACACAATACTCAGGTATGTTAGTAGGACATCACACCATTAGTGAATGATAACACAATGGTATCACACCTATAACTGAAAGACATACTTGTAATACTCAGGTGTTTCACAGTTCTGTATTGAAGGACATAGTGTTTATGTGTGTCACATAGGTATCACACTTACTGAACATTATAAAACTCATTTCTTTTATAGGAACATGTTATTTAATTGCTCACTTGAATTCAAATGCCTGGTGGACTGGTGAAGCACCAGTCGTGGTGACAGTCTTTCCTTATGCACGTGGGTCCAAAACTCGATGAGGCAACTGAGGGATTTTAATCATGTAATGTCATTGGGGATGTAGGTCATTTACCCACCTCTAAAATGTTCTTGGCTGTGGTAGCCAAGTCTTAGGTCCCCACACCTCCCATGGGGAGTATTTGCAACTTCCTTTGTTGTTGTGCAGTTAAATTAAGACTTTTATGCTGGGTGGTAACCATACAACCAAATTATGGCATTTGGTGGTTCAGTGGGTAATTAAGGTGCTCCAGTCAGATTGAGCCTGTGCAGGTTTATATCCAAGGGGTGATTGGGGTTTATTGCTCATGTAATGCCACTCAGGGATGAGTGAAGCTGGTTACTCTCATCTTAAATGTCAGGACCAGCTTGCCTGACCCCGGGCACCTGCGCTCCTCATGGGGCAGCACGGGATTGGATGATGATGATGATGATGATTATGTTTAGCAGCTAACAAGAATGTATTTAAGAAAATTTGTACAATTTTGTGTGGTACTGGTACTGTTGTTCTTTAAAGCTTTCATGTATAATTAAGGCAATACAATAAAACCTTTTTAAGTCAGAATAATAGGGTCTGAGGCCATTCTGACTTCACTGAAATTCTAACTTATGGAAAGTGTGTGGGCTCCTGACTAACCACAATAAAAATCACTCACTAAGTTTGCAGAGGGTTTAATCCATTCATAAGGAGGGCCTTTTGGTAGGATATAGAGGTGTTATGGGACCACATGATCACTTCTTTGCAACATTTTCTAACCATAATCACAGTTGCATTACCTTACACTTTATATACAGTACAGCCCCTAAGAACACTGTTCCTCTTTATATACACTTCATATACATGCCTTAATCACTACTGTAAAGTACTATAGTATGCAAAATTAATCATTATCAGAGTCACTGCAGAAAATTTGTGCAGGCAACTCCGAGTGAAGTGCTTGAAAGGGTGCAGCAGGGAGGGGAGGTTGCTGGTTCCTTGAAAGCAGTGATAAGAAACAGTGAAGTGAGCATGGAAGTGAAAAAGTTGCAACATGACAGTATTGTGATACCAACTCTAACATATGGATGTGAAGCTTGGACCCTGTTGGAAGGACAGAAGTCAAGAGTGAGAGCAGTGGAAATGAGTTATTTGAGAGGAGCATGTGGAGTCACATGGAGAGACAGACTAACAAATGAGGAAGTGAAGGAGCGTTGTGGTGTGGATGTGGACGTGATAGGAAGTGTTAGGAGAAACACGTTAAGGTGGTTTGGGCATGTGGAGAGGATGGAGAGTGAGAGACTGACGAGGAGAGTGTATATGAGTGAGGTGGAAGGGGGGAGAGGGAGAGGGAGGCCGAGGATGAGGTGGAAGGATGGAGTGGAGAGGTATATAAGAGAGGAGAGTGTGAGCTGGGAGCCGGGCAGTGAAATGGTGGGGGACAGAGCAACATGGAGGCGATTTGTTTGTGGCCACCCCATACGGGATTGAGGCGTCTGGCAGTAGATAGATAGATAGAACTCCGAGGACACACTGCTTAGACTGAGGTGAGAAGCACCTCGGGAGCGGGGAGGCGGATGATGGCCCTCGCAGGCTAAAACATGATGAGCCTAGTTCATCTTGGGTTTCCGTTAGACAACGTTTTTCGACTTAGGGGAGTTTTTTTCAGGGGTTTTTACTGGAATTTTTTCAAAAAATATACCGTATTTAGTGGGGTATAAGACGCACTTTTTTGCCTCAAAATTACCTTCAAATATCCTCATGTGCCCTGCATCCCACACTAAGGGAGTTGCTTGGCTCCGATTAGAATTTCTTATACAGATATCATGTCACTGCTTGGCAGTCTTTTCTAGAGTATGAAGGCCCTTTATTGTAAAATTTTACATTCACTTGTGTATATACTCAGATTTTTACGATTAGTAACACCCAAGTTCAAGAACAGAAGATTCAGAGTTTGTTTACCACTAGCCATATGATGGTCTGGGGGTTTAGCGGTATAGCAGTTTAGCAGTCTAACATGATCACTGGTGAACTCCCTGCTAACCTTCTGAATTGCAGTCATGAACACTTTGCCTTACCATCCAATCAGTAACTAGTAAGGGAATCATATTGGAGATGTTGGCTAGCATGACTTTTGAGTCATTGTAACAGACGTCTGTCTCATATGGAAAGTCACTAACCCTTGTTAGGCTGGCTTCTCTTACTGATATTTTGTTTCATTCGATATAAGAGTATCATAGAAGGAAGCAGTCTTCTATTACTGTTAGTGAAAAATGGGAAAAACAGTTGCAACATTAAATAATACTTCCTGAAATTACAGTATTTATTACCGGTTTAGCAATTTAGGAGCCTAGCGATATGGAAATTCGATCACCCCATGTTAGGCTCTATGGCGCTGGTTAGGCTGGCTTCTCACACTGGTACTTTGTTTCATTCAAGACTAGAGCATTGTAAAAGGAAACAGTCTTATATTACTGGTCGAGAAAAACGAAAATTAATTGTAACTTTAAACAGTAATGCATGAAATTACAGCTATTCTGTGTTTTTCATCAGTGATTGGAGTACTTTAGCAGTGTTGAATCAGGTATCAGCCACTTACAGTACTATGCTATGAAAATGGGATAAAATCTACTGAGCAGATAATACTATATTTGAAATTAGCTGTGCCAGATGGGCATTCATAGCAGCGTCCGCCATTTATGTTGTATTCGCAGCTGGCAAAGTGATAAGAGCAGTCGCTCCCATTCACCCTCTCTGCCTCACTGCTGATGAGAGTGATCGATATGTTCGCCCTCTGCCTCATTGCTGCCCTAGCAAAAAGCTATCATAATCGGCGAAAGTGAATGCAAACCAATGCGTGTATGTGTGGGTGTAGGTGTGAGTGCAGAATGGGTGTACTGTACTTAATGAGGGAGGAGTGGGAAAAGTTCAGGTAGGGCCACAGTGATATACCGCTTATCATGGCCCTTCAACCCATATTTTGTAGGGTACTTTATTCATGCTCGCCAGATGGTTTTATTCAGTTTAGGGAACATCATGCATTGAAAGGGTTTGTGTGGGCTGAATCAATTGCCCCTAGTTCGAAAAGTTTCGCTAATCGCTTGTACTCAATAAAAACGTTTGCATTAGCATTAATAAGAGAATACCGTAATTGCAGTAGGCTGGTTAGCTCATGTTTGGCAGCTTCTTTGACAAAACTGTTAGAATAAAACAGGATAAGAGGCTCTTCCTTGCTCACCTAACCTTTCGGCTAAAACTGGCAGTAAATGGAGGTAGGGACGTAGGATTTTGTATAACATTTAATAAGTACTGTGTGTAGAGGAGTTGGATGGTAGAATGAATGTCTCGATGCCTGTCTTCCTATAATTTTATTTAGTTCTCTATCTGATATTCACCTTGGCATTTACAGTGCAGAATTATGTTCAGCTATATGATAATGGAGCTGCAACTGGGAGACAGCAGTTACAAATACGAAGGCATAATAATGGATGTTTAAATGTACTGAATTCGATATTGAACTTCAGTTGTAAAACATTTTAATTTGCTTTATGTTTAGTGTGTATATACAAGTGCTGTATTTATTTTATTATTATTGTTATTATTATTATTATTATTATTATTATTAATGTGGAGGTATTCAGAGGTTAATGAGAGTGCATCTTTAGTGATGGCAACGAAGCCGTGTTCAGCATGTTTTCTGAGCGTAAAAGACTCGTGTCGTATTTCATTTGGTTTGTTTAGGGATATTTATTGAGTTTAGGAAGTGAATGTGTTGCTTGTAGGTAGTGAGACAATAGGAATAAGTTACAGTATATCTTAACACCGGAGATGTGGGGCACGAATCTTACTACTATGGTGTTCTTTTAGGTTAAATAAGATGCTGTAAACGTTCCTTGTAACTGATTTTTAAAAATTTGTTTGTGTTCTCAGTGATTGTAATATTCAGTACAAGCAGGCATTTGGAAACATGCAGGCATTTGATTTGGAGATATACTGGTAATGTATTCCTTCATTTAACGGCCTGTGTATTTTCTTGAATGAAAGAATGGATTTTATTGATTTTTTTTTTAAAGTTCATTTCACGAAAAATAATACTTATCTCTATATACTGATACATATTTACTGTACTTTAATGGACATAAACATCACGTCTTAAATTATTGTACATAAGGACTTCACTTTGTAAACAAACCGGTAGTGTCAAGATGGCGTCGTAGTATGAAGTATCTTTTTGTAAGGAACAAGTCGTTTGTTTGTTTTCTTGTCTTGTACCCTTCTTTTACATAAAAATAGACACTAAACATATACAGTACTGAATAGAGATTCTGAAAGGTGGACTTCATAAAATGTTAAGATGGTGTCATGGAATGAGTAACATGTAAGGAAGGGGTTGTTTGTTTTCATGTCTTGTACCCTCCTCTTACATATAAATAAAGAAACCAAAGACAGATATACAGTACTGAGTAGAAATTCTGAAGGGTGAGTATGTATTTTAGTGAAAAATACTCATATCAAGCAACCTTTCTGTAGTCTTGGTCAAGGCAAACTTTTTTTTCTCTGAACTGCCCTTCCAGAATTAGGGTGCGTCTTTCACACTGCAGCATCTAATATGCCGCTAAATACGGTAAATTGTTTTCATCAGCGAATGTCATATGCCATGCTAACTTAAGCATAATCACGACCAAAAGGGTTCTGACTTATGGAGGTTTTACTGTAAGGCACAGAACTATGTACCATGTTTACTTTTTTACTTGTTTTTGTTACTGCATGCTCTTATGTCTGTATAGTATAATAAATATATTGAATGATGTGAAATTACACCTTAGTACTTTTCATTGTGGAGCGTGTTAATTGAGTCATTGATTACTGTTTTCGAGGAAATTAACTGTACAATATCAGTAAGCAGTGTAAAGGTGTAGAGTGGTACAAGGAAAAAAGGAAGGTAGCTAGTAGTATGAAAGGCTTGATAAAAGCAAAGGACTTGGTATGGTTGCTGCAAGTGGTTGGCATGAATATGTGCTACTACCCATATTTAAAGTTGCTGTGGGTGTGAGACTGAGGTATGGATTGAAAATTTTTGAAAAATCAAGAGTACTATCAGTGATAATGGAGCTCTTAATTTATATATATGTGCTTAGTAAGTAAAATAGAAAAAAAAATAGTGGTGTATGAAAGATTAGTTGTACTGGCAATGAAGGTTATTAATAGGAGGGTAGGAGAGTGCTTGGAGGTTATGGTCATATAGAGAGAGTGAATGCAAATAAAGTGCTACAAAGGGCATATTTGAATGAGTTTGAAGATGGAAAGTGGCACGAGATCTGGAAGGTGGCTGGACATAGTAAATGAATTTTAGAAGGTGCGGTGTGGAAGTTGAACAGAGTAGTTGACAAAGGATAGAAACGGATGAATGAAATATGTACAGTACCGTAGGAAAATGCATATGGCAAGGGTTGTATCCCATTTATAGCCAGGTATATAATTGGTGGAATGGTTCTAACCCACAGTCTTCTGGAAAAAAAAAAAGTATAAAACAGTAACAGCCAATCTGGGTGATCCCTACTGGTTTTATTGAGCTGTGGTTTTAAAAGTTGGAATAATGAGTGAATGATTTGCCTATTTCACTGGACACCCAGCTGATAAATCTCCTGCTTTCTCTATGCCATACTTGGTACCTTCCCACCCTATTTATACAGTGGGAAATACTACAGTAGGGTTAATCTCTCAAGACCACAATCCTCCCACCCTGCCTGGCCCCAGAACCGCATTTAGGTCTGATTTTTCAAGTTTCACCAAGATAAATTTTGGTTATATAGATTTCAAGAGCATGATTTTACACACCAGAAATCTGACGTAATAGAGCCAAAGGCATGTCTGGAAAGTGGATTCATCTGGATAATTGACTTTTCCCCTGGCCCCCCCTTTGTACATCCTTTAAAAGCGATTGTAAGAAGCCACTACAGCATACCATACATCACTTGTTCTGTTGTTTAACACTATTGGGTCAAACAGACCTGTAAACCACAGCCAAGCAATTACCATGGTCAAGCAGACCCATCAACCACAGACAAGCAGTCCCCCCTTCAGGGCCTGGCAGGGCGAAAATGTTCACGCAGCCATAATTTCCAACTGGATGCAAGTATTTTGTCCGGATAAAATGGAAAAACATATGAATAACATTTTTGAACAGTCAGATCACAGTGTCTGGTTAATGGATTGTTTGGATAATGGACGTCTGGTTAATCAAGGGTTTACTGTATTTCTCATATGTCTAATGATTACTGCACGCTATCAGCCGACAGAGAACGTCAGATATAAAAATTGTTACCCCTTGTGTATAGAGAGAGAGAAAAAAATTGCACCAAAGTAAAATTTTGTCTTTATAGATGAAGAGCTTGAATTTACCCCCCTGGGGGTAGGGGGGTTTCAAGAATACTCCCCTAGTATCCCTCCTTGTATGAGGTGACTAAAAGGGTTGGTGGTGGGTTAGTCCCCACACTGTAAAACTACAGTATGTATTTATCTATTGCCAGACACCTCAATCCTGCATGGGGTGGCCACAAACAAATCACTTCCATATCGCTCTGTCCCCCGCCATTTCACTACCCTGCTCCCAACTCACACCCCCCTCTCTCATGTACCTCTCCACTCCATCCCTCCATCTCATCCTCGGCCTCCCCCTCCCTCTCACCCCCTCCACCTCACTCACATACACTCTAGAGCCTCATCAGTTTTTCACCCTCCATCCTCTCCACATGCCCAAACCACCTTAACGTGTTTCTCCTAACGCTTCCTATCACGTCCACGACCATGCCACAACGCTCCTTCACTTCCTCATTTGTTAGTCTCTCTCCATGTGACTCCACATGCTCCTGTCAAATAACTCATTTCCACTGCTCTCACTTTTGACTTCTGTCCTTCCAACAGGGTCCAAGCTTCACTTCCATATGTTAGAGTTGGTATCAAAATACTGTCATGTAACAACTTTTTCACTTCCACTGAGAAGGCAAATTCCTCTATGTTTACCACACACTGCTTTTTCCCCATTTTCTTTGTACAGAGGAATAATTATACCTGACTTCACAGGTGGGATTGGATGATGCAGAGAAGGATAGATTTTGGGATGATTTAATACGTGCAGTGGGTGGCATGGGTGATGATGAGGTAGGGGTTCTGGGAGGGGATTTAAATGGTCATGTGGGTGAAGCAGCTCAAGGTTATGAAGGAGTCCATGGAGGATGTGCATATGAATGCGGAAGGGGAAAGAATATTCGAGTTTGGAGAAGCTATGGACATGATTGTGTGCAACACACATTTTAGAAAAAGAGTGAGTAGATTGATTACGTACGAGTCTGGGGGAAATAGTAGTCAGATAGATTATTTTCTGGTCAGGAGGGTTGATAGGAGATTAGTGAGAGATGTTAAAGTTATAGGAAGCGAGGAGTGTGTGCAGCAGCACAAACTGTTGATTTGTGACATGGTGCTTAAGGAACGAATAATGAGAAGGAGGACATGTGTACCTAGGAGGAAAATATGGAAGCTGGGAAACCAATCAATAAGGGATGCCTTTTATAGTGAGATGAGGAGAGTGGTGGCTGAACAGGAAGCCAAAGATAGAGACGTTAATGAACAGTATGGAGCCCTTAAGAACAACCTCTTGAGAGTTACCGATGCAGTATGCGGTTGGACAAGAGGCCCACCAAGACATAAAGTAACTTGGTGGTGGGATGAGGGTGTAGAAGCTGCAGTTAAGGAGAAAAGAAGGCTTTTTCGGGAATGGAAGAAGGGTGGTAACAGGGAGGAGTACTTGGCTGCCAAGTGCAGGGCTAGAGAAGAGGTATACAGGGCGAAGTCTGAGTCACAGAGACTTTTACTTGATAATCTAAATCATGAAGGATGGAAAAATATGGTTTTTAGGGTGGCAAATCAGGTGAAGAGAGATAATCGGGACATTGTAGGCGAGCAGTGTGTGAAGAATGATGAAGGAAGGGTAGTGGTGAACAGTGAGGATATTAAAGATGCATGGAGAGAGCATTATAGCCGGTTGTTGAATGAGGAGTTTGATTGGGATAGGGAAGGTTTGGAGCCAGCTGATCCAGTGTTTGGGCCTTGGCCTTTGATTGATGCTGCTACTGTGAGTGAGGCAATAGGCAGGATGCGGGTGGGGAAGGCGGCAGGTGTGTCTGGGTTGACTGCTGAAATGTTGAAGGCCTCAGGAGATATTGGGGTGAGGTTAGTCACTGACCTGATAAATATGATTATATATGAGTGTGTGGTCCCAGATGATTGGCTGAAGAGTGTAATTGTAAATGTGTACAAAGGGAAGGGTGATGCCCTGGAAAGGGGAAATTACAGAGGTATAAAGCTCTTAGATCAGATAATGAAAGTAATGGAGAGAGTTCTTGAAGGTATGATTAGAGAAAGAGTGAATATCAATGAGATGCAGTTTGGGTTTATGCCAGGCAGGGGGACCACTGATGCCATATTCATTGTTCGACAGCTTCAGGAAAAATATATTGGAAAGAAAAGGGAATTGTATTTTGTTTTTGTTGATTTGGAAAAGGCCTTTGACAGAGTCCCTAGAGAGGTGGTGAAGTGGGCAATGAGAAAGCTGGGGTTGGAAGAGTGGCTGCTTAGGGTGGTTATGGCCATGTACGTGGGTGCTTGCACCCAGGTAAGAGTGAATGGAGTTTTGAGTGATGAGTTTCCCGTGAATGTTGGTGTGCATCGGGGGTCAGTTTTGAGTCCCTTGTTGTTTATCATGGTGCTTGAAACCCTCTCACGTGACTTCAGAGATGGACTCCCATGGGAGATGTTGTATGCTGATGATTTGGTGTTGATTGCTGAGAATGAAGGGGAGGCTGAGGAAAGATTTAAGAAGTGGAGAGATGGTATGGGGTACAAGGGCTTAAGGGTAAATGCAGATAAAACAAAAGTGATGATATCTAGGGTTGGTGGCGGTACAATCAGAGGAGAGGGAGAGTGGCCATGTGCAGTTTGCCACATGGGTGTGGGAAGTAATTCTATCTTGTGCAGTGTTTGTGATAAATGGGTGCACAAGAGATGTAGTGGTATTAGAGGTAGACTGCAAGATAATGCTGATTTCATGTGTGCGGTGTGTCGGGGAGAGCAGGTGGAGATTGTTAGGCGTGAGAGGGTTGAACTTGCAGGTGAGTCTCTTGAGTGTGTGGAGGAGTTTTGTTATCTGGGAGACATGTTATGTGCCGGAGGTGGGGCTGGAGTTAGCTCGGTTGCTAGAGTTAGAAGTGGTTGGAAGAAGTTCAGGGAGCTGTTGCCTCTCCTGACATTGAGAGGACTCTCCTTACGTGCTAAGGGATCTTTGTATGCAGCATGTGTTAGGAGTGTGATGCTGTATGGTAGTGAGACCTGGGCAGTAAAGGAAGAGGATATTCGCAGGTTTAAATGTACAGAAATGACAATGATTAGGTGGATGTGCAGTGCGTCCCTGCGTGCAAGGCCGGGGGGGGGCTGGGTTTACGATAGAAGAGCTGAGAGGTAGGATGGGACTGGAGTGTATTGGTGTTGTGATGAGGAGAGGTAGGCTGAGGTGGTTTGGACATGTGGAGAGGATGGGGGATGAAAATTGGGTGCAGAGGGTGAGAAGTGTTAATATTGGGGGAGGGGTAGACTGAGAAAGACATGGGACCAGGTCATTAAATGTGACTTAAGGGTTGAGGGACTGAATAGGGAGGCTGCCAGAGATCGAGCAGCGTGGAGAGCCGCCATTAGGTGACCAAGGCCGACACATGCAAGAGAGTTGGCTTGCAGTCCCGAGGGACCCAGGTTCGAATCCTCGTTGGTGCAGGGAACAATTTAAGAATTTGAATTTCATTAAATCAGGCTTTACTGATCTACCAGGAGACCCGCCGACATGTCGTAAAAATGACCCCGCTAATACCAATACACCAGTCCTGTATGAGACAGCCCTAGCATGTATTCAATATGGACGGTGGGTGTTAAGCGCCGAAGTGGTGACATGTAGATTGTAGGAGGACGACTGGGCCTTGATAGCAGGCTGTGAAGCCTATGCCCAGAGTTGGACACATAAAAAAAAAAATAAAATAAAATGTTGGAGCCTTCAAAAACGAAAACGAAAACGAACTTCCAATCCTCCGGGACTACCCTCCTCCCACGCCAATCTGCACACCTTCCACATCCATTCTATTACTATCTTTCCCCCATGCTTCAGCATTTCACCACACACTCCATCAATTCCTGGGTTTTTCCCCATTTTAACCTTCTTCTTTGCTTTCACCACTTCCATCCTACTGATTTCTTCCTCTCTTCTCACAACCCTCCTTCTCCCCGCCATTTCCCAACCACTTATACTTGCATTACTTTCATTCTCTATGTTCAGCAGTTCATTAAAATGTTCTCTCTGTTCACCTTTTCTCCTTTCTCCACTAATAATCTACCATTTTTATCTTTCGCTCCCCAACTAACTTCTTTGGCACCCTGTCTAACTCTTTTTACCTCTTTCCAGAACATTTTCTTACATTCCCTCCACTTTACTCAAATTCCTTCCAAATTCGTCATCCACTCTCTTCTTACTTTCTCTTACTTATCTTTTCACCTCTCCCGTCCTCTCTACATATAACTATCTCTTCCACTTCTCAACGTCTTCTACGACCCTGTTCCTCATCCACTCACTATAAGATTTCTTCTTTTGTGCCACAGCCTCTCACCTTTTCAGTCCACCATGCTGTTGCCTGCATCCACTTCTGTCTTCTCTTCACCCCACACACCACCTCACATGTTGCGCAGATTTCTTCTGTGAATATCTTGCACACACCTTCCACGTCCCCCATCTCCTCCAATCTATATTTACCCAATCGCTCCTCCACTTCCCTTTTAAATTCTGCCGTTTTATCATCCTCTTGCAACTTCTCTATCCTCCTTGTAAGAACTACTTCTTCCTGTCCTTCCCTTCTTCTCTTTCTCCATTTTGTTTGGACTTTGATTTTAACCATTACCATGTGGTGATCAGAAAGTCCACTCCCTCAACCTCTAAATACTCTTGCATCCATTACACATCTTCTCATCCTTTCATCCACACACACATAATCAATCATTCATTCAGTTCACCATCCACCCTTCTCATCACTCGCCATGTATACCTATCGATCATTTTGTGCCTGAAGAGGGTATTAGCTATCATCAACCCCCTCCCGGCACAAATGTCCACTAAAGCACTACCATTCTCATCCATCTCTGCAGGCACACCCTACACACCAACCACTCCATCCACCTTCACATTCCCTAAGTTTCCATTCATATCTCCAATCAAAAACACCCTCTCATTCCTTTCAAACTTTTCCAAGCATGCTTCCACATTTGTCCAAAACTCTTCTCTCGCTCTCCTTGCACGATCTTGCGTCGGTGCATACACGCACACATTCGCCCACATTTGTAGAGTCAACTGATCCATACTCTCTTATATTCTCCTTCCATCTGTTATTCACAACAACACACTCCTTCTTTTGCCCTCTCATTCTCACCTACTCCGCACATATACCCCATCCATATTCCCATTCTCTTACACTTTCACCTCACAATTTAGTTTCAGTTAATCCACATACATCCACTTTCCCACCCTCAAGCACCTGTGGAATCTCTCTTTCTTTCACCTCATCATTTATACCCCTTACATTCCATGTCGCTATCTGTACCAAGTCCTTAAGCGTCATGGTCAGTCCTGGTCCGAGGCGTCTTGTCCATATTTTTAGTTAGTTGCTTTACAGAAGTGCTGCATATCCATCTCACACTGAATTGATGTATGCATCTTCGGTAGTAATCACTGTTTATTTTGTGTGAGAGTACACAAACATGAAGAGTTCAGACGGAAACGGTATGTTGTTCTCAATAATTATTGTATATTGGAATATACAGTAAATATCGATAAATCTCGGATAATCGACATAAAGTCAAGAGTTGCTTATCAATACTCTTAGTTGAATTTATAGTCCAAATAACCGTCAGACAAGATTATTTGACGACCTACATGTCACGCATTTTCGTTAAGTGTAGCACGTTTTCACACTCACAAGCAAGTCCTAGGAGTATTCATAATCACAGTTGTCAGATTCTCTGAGAGCGTTGGTAAATAACTCCTAGGAAGTTTTCACAACCGTGAGCGATTTGGGAGATGTGAGTGCTTAGTTGTGAAGAATCATAAGGATTGTGATAAATACCGACCCTGGAGGATTGGAAGTCAGGTATAATTAATTATTCCCCTGTACAAAGGAAGAGGGGAAAAAGAAGTGTGTGGTAATCATAGGGGCATTTGCCTTCTTAGTGTAATAGGAAAAGTATATGGTAGGATGCTTAATGACAGAGTTGGGAATATAACAGAGGAATTAGTTGGAGAAGAACATGGAGGGTGTAGGAAGGGAAGAGGTTGTGTAGATCAGATATTCATTCTTAGATCTTTAGTGGAAAAGTTTCTAGAGAAGGGAAAGAAGTTGTATGCAGCCTTCATGGATTTGGAAGAAGCATATGACAGGGTAGATAGACAAGGATTGTGGAAGTATTAAGAATATATGGAGGAGATGGGAAGTTGTTGAAGGCCGTGAAGAGTATGTATGGGGGTGCAAAGGCTGCAGTGCGTGTGATGGTGAACTGAGTGAATTTTTCCATTTGAAGGTTGAATTGAAACAAGGATGTGTCATGTCTCCATGGTTGTTCAATCTGTATGTGGATGGGGTTATAAAATAGTTACAAGGTAGGGCAGTGGATGTTGGAACGGCCCTAGTGAGAGAGGGCAGTGTTTGGAAACTCCCTGTACTGTTGTTTGCAGATGATACTGTGTTGTTAAGTGAAGACGTAGGCTGAGTTTCAAGGCTTGGTAGATGAGTTTGGGAGAGTGTGTGAATCTAAACGTGAATGTAAGGAAGAGTAAAGTGATGGTCTTCGAGAGAGGTGAAGTCAGTGAATGTACAGTGAGATTGGATGGGAAGGATATGGAGAATGTGAGTGCATTTAAGTACTTGGGTAGTGTGATGAGTAAGGATGGAAGTTTGGAGGGTGAAGTGCTTGAAAGGGTGCAGCAGGGAAGAAATGCTGCTGGTTCCTTGAAAGCAGTGATAAGAAACAGGGAAGTGAGCATCGAGGTGAGAAAGCTGCTACATGACAGTATTGTGATACCAACTCTAACATATGGAAGTGAAACTTGGACCCTGTTAGAGGGACTGAAGTCTAGAGTGAGAGCAGTGGAAATGAATAATTTGCAAGGAGCATGTGGAGTCACATGGAGAGACAGATTGACAAATGAGGAAGTGAAAGAGTGTTGTGGTGTGAATGTAGTTGTGATAGGAAGCATTAGGAGAAGCACATTAAGGTGGTTTGGCCATTTCGAGAGGATGGAGAGTGAAAGACTGATGAGGAGAGTGTATGTGAGTGAAGTGGAGAGGGTGAGGAGGGAGGGGGAGGCTAAGGATGAGATGGAGGGGTGGAGTGGAGAGGTATATGAGAGAAGGTTGTGTGAGCTGGGAGCAGGGCAGTGAAATGGCAGGGGACAGATCGACATGGAGGCGATTTGTTTGTGGCCACTCCTTACGGGAATGAGGCATTTGGCGATAGATAGATAGATTTTACACCCAAGAAAGTGTATATTTCACCCTGATATGTCTAATGCTTCTGCACTGTCAACCGTCAAAAATAAAAAGTCACCCCTCGCTGTGATCGAGAATGACATATCACTGAGAAATGAGGGGGAATAGGGAGGTGGAGGGAGTGTAGTGGGGCATCAGGAGGGGGGGGGGGAAGGGAGGGAATATGCCTGCCACACACAGCCAATATGGTCTAGTTGGGGTGTGCAGGGTAGTTTGGGTGGGAGGGGACACAGAGGGCAGGATCCAATGGTGGAGGGAGATGGAGAGATGACAGTGGGGAGGGAACCCTCCCCCACCACATCTGCAGGGACCAGTCAGGCCAGACACCCCCAGATGTTTTACTTTCCATTAGCTAGGCTCCATATATGTCATCGAAGAGGCAGGGATACCTCATGCCAGTTTTTGGTAGCTTGTGTACGATCAGTGATATTAAGACTGTACGTACCAAGGCTCGAACACATCGATAGATGGTCATGGGGCTTTAGGGGTTAATATGACAATGGTTGGAGAATCTCAGTAGAGTTTGCTACTATATAAAATGGTCTCTTTTGCCATTTATATTGCCATTTACTGTAGACTCATTTCTTTCTTTCACTGTTCCTATCATGATTGTCTGGTGTTTTGTGTTTCTTGGGGAGAGAAAGGTGTGATTGTAAAACATGAAAGTCAAACTTTTCTTTTTAATTTTACTGCTCTGTGACTTGCCTCATCTTGACCTGACCTGTGGCAAATTCAGGCTGGGTTCCTGCTTCAGCAAGGCTTGACCCTCATTGACAAGGCCTTGAGTACGAAGGTGGAGGGCTTTGACTGCAGTGCAGAGAAGGTCCAACTATATGCTGAGATGCAGATCAAGATGAGATGTACCAGGTATGTGTACATATGCATCAAACTGTAGTCCCTATAAAATTTATAAACAAAGATGCCCTTTGCTCCTGCAACTGTTTGGCTAGAATATATTAGTGGAAATTACTTGAGTACTGTACTACATTTCTTCTTCATTTCATGTATACAGAAAACCATTACTTCACTGATCCCTGAGCAGCTGACCCACTGTTTGGTGCATACATCATTGTTAGCTGTTAACCACTTGAGTGTCTGATAGAGGGAGGGTGAAGAGCTGTGTACAGCCCAGTGTTGTAGTGTGCTGGCAGCTCCTGAGTAAGAAGTATTTTTTCAGTTTTCAGTCACTTATCATTCTTTTCATTGTGAAAGTGATAGATCTGCTTTTCCTGTGACTAAAGAAGGATTGTGATGTGTTCAACTGTACAGAGAATGAAGTGAAGAGAAAGTGTATATTGCTATAGTCGCGGCGCACGACTCTGAGGTTGTCATTATTGTACTCTGGCAATGTACCATTCAAAAGTGCATCCGATTTCGTATCATATTATACACGAATTATATTATCATGCATGAATATATTATACATGAATATTATTATACACGAACATATTATACACGAATCATATGCGTCTCATATTATACACGAAGTCAGATGCACTTCTGAATGGTAGGTTGCCAGGGCACGATAATAACAATCTCAGAGTCGTTGACCGTAACTGTAATTATTGTGTAGAAATTGAAGATGTTGGAGAAGTTTTATTGCTAGTGCTACATCTGAGATAGGTGTTTGTCTGCAGACAATGAAAGACCTTAAGAAAATCTGGTATTATTCTTGTTTAGAAGCTATATTTCAGTTATTACAACAGTTAGTGGTGGTAGTAGTAGTAGTTGTTCCCAAGGCAGTCTGGCTGAATAGCCCCGAGTCCCTAAGGAAGGCCATGGCCGAGACTCTCAATGAGTGTATGTTGTGTTGTTGGCATAGGTGATTGTGTGCAATGCAGTCTTCCATGACGTGCTTAATAGTATGGGGTGCTGTGTTACATCCTGAACAGGCATCAGCGACGGAGTCATCCAGCCTCTTCTGATAACTTAAGAGGGCTGGATAATGCCCACATCTCAGCCTGCCCAGGTGGACCCTGTCCTCAAGGAGGAGATAGCGTTCGGAAGGATGGATATCTGGAGGCCGTGCATGGAGCTGTGTGTTGTCTTTGAGTGACTGAATGGAACGGCGAGTGATTTGAGTGTGAATATGCTTCTGGAAGCTGGCCAAGGACTCTGACCACTCTCCAGGAAGTTGTGGGGGCGAGGTTTGAGGAACAGAAGGTGATGTCTGGGGATGATGGGAGGAAGAGGGCTTGGTGTGGGATATGGGTATGATTGGTATGATTGAGTATGAAAAGATGGTCTGTCTGGGTTTGTAGTGCCAGCCTTCTGTCTGTGTCAGGGTTGTTGACATATCAGGCCGACCCCTTGGCATTGAAATCACCACCCAGGATGATGATGGGTATGTTAGTGATGTGGTGTATTTGTGGAGAGTAATTGTGTTGTACTGTGGGGGATGATTGGGGAATGTATTTGTTGGCAGTTGTTGTGTGTGATTTGTTACCAGTGCTTATTTTAATTGATTGTATTTCTGTTGTAGTGTCATGTGGGGGGAGAAGTGATTTTGTGTGTGCACTGGTATCTGAAAAGTTGACAGATTTGTGTACTAGGGTGATGAGTCCACTGGCACCCTCATCAGCCCAGTCTTGTCTGATGGTGGTGAAATTACGAAATGTAGGTGTTTTTTGTGTTGTGCGTAGTTTTGTTTCTTGTAAGATGGCAATGTGTATGTTGTGTTGTTTGATGAATTGTGTGAGTTCTTGTTTTTTTGTGTTTATGCCATCTATGTTTAGTTGGAGAATGTTTATGTTATGTGTGCGGTGTGTGTTGGGTGCTGCAGCACAGAGGGGAAGTGGTGGTGAGGGTGGAGGGAAGGGGTAGGAGAAGGATGTGGTGGAGGTAAGGGTTGGGGTGGGATAGGAGGGGTTAGGGGATTGGATGGTGTGGGAAGGATTGGTGGGTTAGGTTGAGGAGGTGTGGGGGAAGTAGGCGTAGGGTTGGTGAGGGGGTTAGTGGGTGGGGGAAGGAACATAAGGAGCATGTCCAGGTGTTTGTGTAGTCTTTTTTGGATACAAGTGTTGTGCTGGTGTAATGGGTCCAGTTCTTGCAAGAATTGCACTGAACTGAACCCTTTGTCTGTCGACTTGATGTAATAGGTTTTGAGCATGTTGGACATGTGTATTTGTTGGGGGGTCCTGGATTGCTCTCAATGTCCCCGGCGAGAAGAAGTTGTCGAGAAATGACCGCCGGGGAGTCATTTCTCGGTGTAGAAAAACGGTGTTGTTGTGTGTGATGTGTGAAGGGATGTGGTATTTGTCCGGGCGACCGGAGCCACTCCCAGGTTCTCGGGAGGGGGGGGTTGGCCCCCATGCTGTCCTCCTCTTCTCCTCAACAGCCTCTGGGGGGTAGACCCACGGTGAAGATGCCACCGCTCCAGGTCTACAGTTAGTGGTAAGTGGGGGTGCTCACCATCCACTTACTCAATGTAGTGCTGCTTTGGGTGTCTGCCCATTCCTCTCGTCCTTCCTTCTTCTTCCGTCTTTCTTTCCTTCATTCTTTCCCCTCCCTTCTGCCTGTGGGTGACTTTACACTCCATCTTCTGTCTTTCTTTTCTTCATTCTTCCTCTTTCTTCAGGCTATGGGTGACTCTACACTGAGTGACAAGCCAATTGGTTTCCTGTACATCGTGAAACCATTTACTGCGCTTGGTGATGACCATATAACCAAATTATGGCACCTGGTGGTTTGCTCCAATTGGATTGAGCCTGTGTAGGTTCATATGCAAGGGGTGGTTGGGGTTTATTGTTCATGTTATGCCACTCAGGGATGAGTGAGGCTGGTCACTCTCATCTTAAATGAGAGTGACGAGCCTCACCAGGGGCTCCTTTGCTTCTCATGGGGCAACATAGGATGGGATGATGGATGGATGGATGGATATTCTTGATAACACTTCTGACACAGTTGGATAATAGTTCAGATGTAAATGAGGTCATATTTTGGGTACCCTAATAAATTACCCTCAGAAAATCTTCCTCTCATAGGTGATGATTACTGTATGGAAACCTAGAAATTGAATACCATTCATTTAGGGGAGGTGGTAGCTCGATCGGTAGAGAGTTGGCTTGCGGTCCCATGGGACCCAGGTTCGAATCCTCGCTGGTGCAGGGAACAGTTTATGGATTTGAATTTCATTAAATCAGGCTTTACTGATCTACCAGAAGACCCGCCGACTTGTCGTAAGAATGACCCCGCTAATACCAATACACCAGTCCTGTATGAGACAGCCCTAGCATGTATTCAATATGGACAGTGGGTGTGAAGCGCCGAAATGGTGACTTGTAGATTGTAGGAGGACGACTGGGCCTTGATAGCAGGCTGTGAAGCCATGCCCAGAGTCGGACACATAAAAAAAAAAAAAAAAAAAATTGGATAAGGTGCTTGGGTTAGTTTTTTTTTTTTTTTGTCACCAATTATGATGAGGTATGGGAAGATGTAGATTCATAGAGAAAAAGAAAAATGTGATTGAAACAAATCTTTGATTTGAAAAGATCTCACTGGGATCTACCAAAGAAATCTTGGCTTCACATCCAGATCATTGGTGTTTGAAACAAGAAATTTACCTTACTGATTTTGTATGAAGTTGATGTTGGTGGATTTAAGAGATAGGGCGGGAGAATTCAGCATGCTTTGTTTTTTCAGTTATGTTCTCAGTTTGTCTGAGCACTGTATGTAGGTACTTGTCTGTAAATCTGTCTATCTATAGTGAGAGGTCTCAATCCCATAAGGAGTGGCCACAGACAGATTGCCCCCATGTCACCCTGTCCCCTGCAGTTTTGCTGCCCTACTCCCAGCTTACACTCCCCCTCTCTCATATACCTCTCTACTCCATCCCTCCTTCTCATCCTCAGTCTCACTCCCCACCCCCACCCCTACACCTTATTCACATAGACTCCAAGTTGGTCTCTCAACTCTCCATCCTCTTCACATGGCCAAACCGGCCACACCATCTCATTGTATTTCTCATAATGCTTTCTATTACATCCACATCCACACCACTGCTCTTTCACTTCCTAATTTTGTCAGTCTGTCTCTCCATGTACCTCCACTTGCTCCTCTCAAATAACTCATTTCTATTGCTCTCGCTCTTGACTTGTATCCTTCCAACAAGGTCCAACTTCACTTTCATAAGTTAGAGTGAGGATCACAGTACTGTCATGTAGTGACTTTTATACTTCTGTGTTCACTTCTCTATCTCATATCACTGTTTTTAGTGAACCAACAACCATTCTTCCCTGTGCTCCTTCAAGCACTTCATCCTCCAGACTTTCATCCATACTCATCACACTACCGAAGTGTCTAAATGCACTCACATTTTCTTTTTTCTCACTATCCATCCTCACTGTGCATTCATTGACTTCATTTCCCTTGAACACCAGAGCTTTATTCTTCCCCACATTCACCATCAGATTCCGTGTCTTACATACCCTCCCAAACTCGTACACCAAGTCTTGCCATTCCCCTTTGTCTTCACTTAACAACACAGTATCATTTACAAACAGTAGAACAGGAAGTTTCCAAATGCTACGCTCTCATTAGGGATGTTCCGCATCCATTCCCTGCTTTGTATCTCCTTTGTAACTTTATCCATATTCAAATTGAACAACCATGGAGACATGACACATCCTGTTTCAATCCAGCATTTGGGTGGAAAAATTCACTCAGTTCACCATGCACACACACTGAAGCCCTAGTGCCCAAATATGTACTCCTCACAGCATTCAGCAGTTTCCCATTTACTCCATATATTTTTAATATTTTCCACATTGCTTGTCTGTCCACACTGGCATATGCTTTCTCCAAATCCATGAAAGTAGTAAAGACCTTTTCCACTGAATATCTTAGGATGGATATCTGATCTACCCAACCTCTTGCCTTCCAGAAACCTCCTTGTTCCTCTCCAACTAATTCCTCTATTGTTTCTCCAACTCTGTCAAAAAGTATCCTTCCATATAGTTTTTGTATTACACAAAGAAGACAAATACCCCTGTGTTTACCAGACACTTCTTTTGCCCCTTTTCCTTTGTACAGGGGAAAAAAACAGATGCCCCTAAGATTAAATTTCTTTTTCCCCTTTTCCATTGTACAGGGGAATAATTATACCTGTCTTCCAGTCCTCCAGGACTCTGCCTTCCTCCCAGGCCAATTTCACATCTTCCATATTCATTCTTCTACTATTTCTCCCATGCTTCAGCATTTCACCACACACTTCATCAATTCCTGGGGCTTTCCCCATTTTGACTTTCTTCATTGCTTTCACTACTTCCCTCCTACTGATCTCTTCCTCCCTTCTCAACTCCCTCCTTCTCCTATCCATTCCTCAGCCACTTATAGTAATGTCACTTTTATCTCTTCAACAGTTCCATAAAGTGTTCTCTTCGTCTGCTCACCCTTACGCCCTTCTTCACCAGCAATCTGCCATTATCTTTCACGCCTGTACTACCTTCTTTATCACCCTGTCTAACTCTCAACCTCCTTGCAGAACATTTTCTTGCATTCCCTCCACTTTACATTCAGATTCCTTCCAAACTCCTCTCCCACCCTCATCGTACTCTCTCTTACCAGTCTTTGCACTTCTCTTATCTTCTTATTTAACTCTCTGTTCCATCTCTCAACTTCTTCCATGCCTCTGCTTCCATCCACTCACTATATGCTTTCATCTTTTGCATCACTGCTTGTCTCACCTGTACATTCCACCTTCACCACAGCTTGTCTCACCTTTACATTCCTCCTGCACCATAGCTTGTCTCACCTTTACATTCCACCTGCACCACACCTCATCTCACCTTTACATTCCAACTGCACCACAGCTTGTCTCACCTTTACATTCCACCTGCACCACAGATTGTTTCACCTCTTCATTCCACTGTGCTGTTCCTTGCACCTCTTTTCATCTTCTCTTCACCCCACACACCACCTCACCTGCTGCACAGATTTCTTCTGTAAGTACCTTGCATGCACCTTCCACCTCCCCTGTCTGCTTCAGATGATATCTACCCAGTTGCTGCTCCACTTCTCTCTTATATTCTGCCTTTTTTTTCATCCTCCTTAAACCTTTCTACCCTCTTTCTATTGACTGCTTCTTCTTTCCCATTTCTCCTTCTGTTCATCCAGCATATTTGTACCTTGACACTCACCACTACTAAGTGGTGATCAGAGAGTCCACATTCCCAGCCTCTGTATACTCTTGCATCCAGCACATATCATCACATTCTCTCATCCACACATTCATAATCAGTCATTGCCATCCATTCTTCCAGCTCATCATCCACCCTTCTCAACCCTCGTCAGGTATACCTGTGAATCATTTCGTGCCTAAATAAGATACAGTAACCATTCCTTTCCTGCACAGATGTCCACCAGAGCACTACCATTCCCATCCACTTCTGCAGTCACACCCTTCTCACTAACTACTCCATCTACCTTTTTATTCCCTACTTTTCCTTTTGTATCTCCAATTAAATACACTGTCTTACTCCTCTCATGTTTCCATACTTATCATTCAAGAAGAAAAAAAAATTCATGCATGAGTGGTTTTTCAGTTTCAGATGGTATTCTTGTAGGTTATGGAGGCTTCCAGGCAACTCTTCCTTACCAGTTTGTTTCTGGGTAGATCCCTGTAGTATTCACTATATATTTTTTTTTCTGTTGCTCATGCAAACTGTGTTGATAATTAAAAGATGTGAAAGGCACAGAAGGGAATGTTTTAAATGTCGCAAAGTACAGTAACTTGCTGTGGAATAAGCGTTGGTGAGCCTCCGAAGTTGACAAGAATAACTTCACGTGTTCGGTAGCTGACGGAGGATATGTTGAAAGGGGGAAGCTTGATAAAGTAGGATTGAAGGAGCCACGATTTAAGAGATTCCGCTGTACTTAAATAGAGAGAGCAGAGCCGCTGTATACATGACTGGTTTTGGGGGTGTGCAGAGAAGGAATGCAGTGCCAGGAAACGTGACACTCGCACAGGTGATGAGCTCTGTGAAGCGGCTGAAAAATGGAAAAGCAGCTGGAGTTGATGAGGCTTATGCAGAGGTGATTAAGTGTAGTGGAGAGAGTGGAAGTAACTGCTTGTTGGAGATATGTAAGAAGGCATAGATCAGTGAAACTGTGCCAGCAGAGTTTTTTTTTTTTTTTTTTTTTTTAATGCAAGGAAGAAGGAACCAAAGGCCGTGGGCCCGCAAACTGTTCCTTCTAAGAACAAACAAAAACAATACAAAAAGAGAGCCAAATTCAAGATCCATTGTTCATTTCAAGATGCCTGGACACACTGCGTTGGAAGGACTGGAGATCATAGGAAGTAGGAGATACAGACAGAGGAAGACAGTTCCAGAGTTGATAGGTTGCATAAATGAAGGACTGGGCATAACGGTTAACTCTTGCATTAGAGAGTTGGACAGAAAAGGGATGAGAGGTTGTTGCTAGACGGGTGCTACGTGCCCGTCGTAGAGGTGGAGGGATGCAAGCAGACAGTTCAGAGGAACAGTAGCCACTGAAGTAACGATAGAAAAGAGATAAAGATGCAACAGTGCGGTGAAGAGACAGAGGTTGAAGAGAGCCAGTAAGAGGAGGAGAGTTAATGAGACGAAAAGCCTTTGACTCCACCCTATTAAGAAGGGCTGCGTGTGGGGAGCCTCCCCACACATGAGAGTTGTACTCTAAACATTGGAAAAAGGCTGTAATTGTACCCTTTTATAGAAATAAAAGTGAGCGAAGTGAGTACAAGAATTATCGTGGCATAAATTTATTGAGTGTTGTTGGGAAGGTATATGGAAGAATTATTATACAGAAAGTAAGAGAGAAATCAGAAGTCCTAGTGAGTGATGAACAGGGTGGCTTTAGGAGTGGCGGAGGATGTATGGATCAAATATCTGCAGTGAGACAGATAGTGGAGAAGGTTTGTGAGGACTATTAGGTGTTTATGGCATTTATGGATCTGGAAAAAGCATACAACAAAGTAGACAGGGAAGGATTGTGGAAGTTTTTTGTGCATGTATGGTGTAGATGATAAGCTGCTAGGTGCCGTCAGAAATTTTTATGATGGTAGTGAGTAGGGGTGGGCGTATCGATACCAAAATATTGACACTTTCAATACCAGGTACGTAAGCTCAAGTATCGATACCAATGCCTTAGTATCGATACTTCGATTAC
This sequence comes from Birgus latro, assembly GCA_018397915.1. Lineage (NCBI taxonomy): Eukaryota > Metazoa > Arthropoda > Malacostraca > Decapoda > Coenobitidae > Birgus > Birgus latro. Next base: position 28,972 of record JAGKTI010004142.1, read on the forward strand.
TGAGAAAAGTGTTCAAATTTGGCTATTTAAAAATAAGAAAAAAGAAATTGAGTAATTTCAAAATACATATAAATAATCATTATTTTAGTCCATTGAGAGGCAGTTATAATATTTTTGCGTCTGGCAGCCCAGTGTCTTTGTCTCCTGTCGTACAGCATCAACGGGTGACACGGCCGTCCGGCCGTTTGCTTTTTTTTTTTTTTTTTTTTTTATCACGCCAGTGACCGTGTCATTGTCACCCCTAGGCTTTTGATTATTGAAATGGTCCATAAAAAACGAAGTGTGGTGTGGCTTTTTTTTGATGAGGTTGAGGACAGTGTCAATCTTGCTGCATGTCAGATATGCTCAGTCAAACAGCACAGTCAAAACAAGCAACATTTTCAAGCATTTAAGACTGAAACATTCTCTGAAGCTGAAGAGAAAAGAAGGCAAGCTATGACCTCGACTGCTTCTTCCAGCCAATCAGCCAGGCCTAGGCAGACAACCATTTTTGAGAGTTTCAAAAGCAAAGGGAAATACCCAGGTTGGTTGAGGGTACCATATATTTGTCATAAATTGTTAATTACTTTATTGCCTATGTGTATGTGTTTAATTTGGTTAAGCACATTTGTACTAATTACAGACAGAATATTTAATCTCATGTTAATTGGGTAATGTCTACGGTCGCATCATCGGATGTAAAAAGGTAGATATTTTTCATCCTTCCAAGTAAATTGATAAGTTTGAATTACAGAGATTATACAGCATTAAGTTTATAGCAAATATGCTTCCAAGGATAAATAATTATCAGTTGATGTGTCCCATATAAGTTAATCCAAAGAAAAATGATGAGTTCAAAATATAGCCTTTATTTTAGAGCAAATATGCTTCCAAGGATAGATCATTATCAACTGATGTGTGCTATATACAGTATATATACCATTAAATGGAAATAGTAAGTTTATTATATTGCAGATGATAAATTTAATTTTGCTCTCAGTTATTAAGGTTTTTTGAATTAATATTTCAGAAGATATTCGCAGGTTTAAACGTACAGAAATGACAATGATTAGGTGGATGTGCAGTGCGTCCCTGCATGCAAGGCCTGGGGGGGCTGGGTTTACGATAGAAGAGTTGAGAGGTAGGATGGGACTGGAGTGTATTGGTGTTGTGATGAGGAGAGGTAGGCTGAGGTGGTTTGGACATGTGGAGAGGATGGGGGATGATAATTGGGTACAGAGGGTGAGAAGTGTTAATATTGGGGGAGGGGTTGGGAGGGGTAGACCGAGAAAGACATGGGACGAGGTCATTAAATGTGACTTAAGGGTTAAGGGACTGAATAGGGAGGCTGCCAGAGATCGAGCAGCGTGGAGAGCCGCCATTAGGTGACCAAGGCCGACACATGCAAGCATGTTGGAGCCTTCAAAAACGAAACGAAATGAAACGATGCAACATAGTCTTAATGTAGGTGTGCAATACAAGCAGTCTGTTTTTTGTTACAATGAGTAACACTTATGTATTTAGGAAAAAAATCATGTAATAAAATTTGGCATAGTTGTTTCCACTTATCTTTGTATTTAGATTGAAAAAAAAAGTTTGTTTAATATAATCCTTCTAGCTGAGCAAATGCTTTGAAATAATAGGTTGCATACCGATATTTGAAAAAAAAAATATGGGGGGGGGAGCAAAGGTCGAAGTATCGGTAACGGTAATCGATACCACCGATACTAGTCCAAAAAATAATCGGTATCGTATCGTTACGAAATAGCTGGTATCGCCCATCACTAGTAGTGAGGCATGTGTTAGAGTGAATGGGCATCTAAATGAATGGTTCACGATCAGTGTGGGCGTGTGACAAGGTTGTGTGATGTCCCCATGGTTGTTCAATATGTATATGGATGAGATGATGAGAGATATAAAAACACAAGTAATGGAAAGAGAGATGGCATTGGTGATGGATGGAGTATCTCAAATTTGTTGTATGCTGATGATGCAGTGCTACTTGCAAATATTGGACAAGAACTTGGTAGATTAGTGCAGAGTTTTGTTGATGTCTGTTAGTGTTGTGCCTGAAGAGTAAATGTAGAAAAGAGTAAAGTGATTGTAATTGAGAGGGAAGGTGACTCCCAGTGTGATGTTAGAGTGAATGGAGAGAGACTGTAATTGATGAGAGAGTTCAAATTCCTGGGTACAATAATAGAGAGGAAAATGTGCTAAAGAAGTGGAAAGTAGAATGATACAGGGAAGGAAAGTAGCTGGTGCTATGAAGGCCATGATAAGAAACAGAGGCTTGAGTGTTGCAGCTGCATGAGGCTTACACGAAGGAGTGTTTGTGCCAGCTTTAGCATAAGCATATGAGACTAGAGTGACACAAGGAAGGATAGTAGCTGGTGCTATGAAAGCCTTGATAAGAAACAGAGGCTTGACTGTTGCAGCTGTGCGAGGCTTACACAAAGGAGTGTTAGTGCCAGCTTTAGCATAAGCATGTGAGACTACAATGTGGCATTAAAATGAAAAGTCAGGAGTGAGAGCAGCGGAGATGGGACTGCTGAGGAATGTAAATGGAGTACAGAGAGTGGATAGGATATGAAATAATGTGATTCATGAAAGATGCAGAGTAAGGAAGTCTGTGGATGCCAGAATCAGAGAGAGCATACTGAGATGGTATGGTCTTGTGGAGAGAATGGATAACAGCACATTGGTGAAAAAGGTATATCTGAATGAATTTGAAGAGGGGAGGAGGCGAGGTAGGCCAAGGAGATAGGGGAGGGTTATGGTGGATGAGTATGTGAGGAAGAGAGGTATGGAAGTCAGTGAGGCTAGGGAACTGACAAGAGATTGAGCTGGCTGGATGAATGTTGTGAGAAGAAGTGCATGATCAGAGATTTAGCACCCCTTTTTAACGTGACAGAGTCTGGATTGGCTCTGTTGGATACGTATATGTGAAGCTGCATAATGTGCTGAAAGTTTTTGGCATATCAGATAGAGCCAGGATTCTGGGGGTTTGAATGTTGAGTGAGTGGAAGCATGGCCCACTGGATTGGTCAGACTTAGGCTGTCTGGACATTGCTACTTCTCACCTTGTCATAGAGTGGGAAAGGAGGTCCGGATGATAAGGATGATGATGATTTTTTTTTTCACCATGTTTTTGTTTTTGTTTTCGTTCTTGAAGGCTCTGATATGCTTGCATGAGTCGGCCTTGATCACCTAATGGCGACTCTCCATGCTACTTGATCTCTGGCAGCTTTTCTGTTTAATCCCTTAATCCTGAGGTCACACTCAATGACCTTGTCCCAGGTGTTTTTTGGTCTGCCTCTCGCTACCCTATCCCAAACATTAACACATTTCACTTTCTGCACCCAATTATCATCCCCCATCCTCTCCACATGTCCAGACCACCTCAATATACCCTTCTTCATCACAACACCAATATACTCCAGTCCCATCCTACCTCTCAACTCTTCCATCATAAACCTAGCCCCCCAGGCTTTGCACTCAAGGACGCACTGCACACCCACCTAATCATTGTCAGTTCTTTATGTTTGAGCCTGCGAGTATCCTCTTCCTTTACTTTCCAGGTCTCACTGCCATACAGGAATACACTCCTGATACATGCCGCATACAAAGATCCCTTAGCATGGAGGGAGATCCCTCTCAGTTTTCAGGAGTGGCAACAGCTCCCTGAACCTCTTCCAACCACTCCTAACTCTAGCCACAGAGCTAGCTCCAGCCCCACCTGCAGCACATAACATGTCTCACAAGTGACACAACTCTTCTATACACTCAAGAGACTCACCAACAAGTCCAATCCTTTTTATGCCTGGGAATATCCATGTTCTCTCCCCGACACATCGCACACATGAAATCAACATTATCTCGCAGTCTACCTCTAATACCACTACATCTTTTATGCATTCACTTATCACAAACACTGTACAAGACGGAATTACTTCCCGTGCACTTGTGACAAATTGCATATGGCCACTCTCCATCTTCTTTGATAGTACCGCCCTCAGTCCTAGATACCATCACTTTTGTTTTATCTGCATTTACTCTTAAACCCTTGTGCCCCATACCATCTCTCCACTTCCTAAATCTTTTCTCTGCCTCCTTTTCACCAGTCGAGCAGGGCAGTACTCCCAAGGAGGATGGAAAGCTGATGACAGGGAGAGCTGGATCTCCCATTTCATCAGCCCTCAGGACTTGTTCCTGACCATCCCCCTTTGCTGAACTTTTTCAGTGTCTCAGTAACGCAGAGAGTAGACCAGCATGCTCTCCAATACAAGTTTCTCTAACTGTCAAAACCAAACTACATACACGCTACACACTACACTTCCTTTTCAAAATTCTTTTAAAAATGGCTACTGAAAATCATGCCTCGGAGTCTCCCGGGGGGGGGGACCATAAATGCCCCCACCATCCGCCCCTCTCCCGGTGACGGCTCTCGGAGCTGCCTGGAACCACTGTCTGACTCACTCCTCCTTCATTTCTGTAACATTCGCGGCCGTTCCTCTAACTTTCGCTCTGTTGAGCACCACCTCTTCTCCTCTAAACCTCTACCTTCTCTTTCTTTCTGAGACCCAGCTGTCTGAGACAACTGACAGCAAACCCTTTTCTGTATCCTCCTACTTTCTCTATTCTCATTTCAAAGCCAAAGGTGGCTGTGGTGTATATGTACGCAACGATCTATCTTGCTCTCGTGTTCCTGAACTTGATTTTTCTGAATTCTCTACTCTCTGGCTTCGGCTCTCCTGTCATTCTCTGACTAAATATATCTGTGCTGTTTACTTATCTCCTAATTCTACTGACTATCAAAAATTCTTTGACTGTCTTTCTTCTGCGATGGAACACATTCTATCTATTTCTCCTTTCTCTGAAATCTCCATTCTAGGAGATTTCAATGTTCACCACCACCTTTGGCTCTCCTCTCCTTTCACTGATCCATCTGGTGAACAAGCCTACATCTTTTCAATCCTTAATGACATTGAGAGGACTCTCCTTACGTGCTAAGGGGTCTTTGTATGCAGCATGTGTTAGGAGTGTGATGCTGTATGGTAGTGAGACCTGGGCAGTAAAGGAAGAAGATATTTGCAGGTTTAAACGTACAGAAATGACAATGATTAGGTGGATGTGCAGTGCGTCCCTGCGTGCAAGGCCTGGGGGGGCTGGGTTTACGATAGAAGAGTTGAGAGGTAGGATGGGACTGGAGTGTATTGGTGTTGTGATGAGGAGAGGTAGGCTGAGGTGGTTTGGACATGTGGAGAGGATGGGGGAGGATAATTGGGTACAGAGGGTGAGAAGTGTTAATATTGTGGGAGGGGTAGACCGAGAAAGACATGGGATGAGGTCATTAAATGTGACTTAAGGGGTAAGGGACTGAATAGGGAGGCTGCCAGAGATCGAGCAGCGTGCAGAGCCGCCATTAGGTGACCAAGGCCGACACATGCAAGCATGTTGGAGCCTTCAAAAACGAAACGAAACGAATGACCTAGAGCAGCTTGTACAGCACCCTACCCGTATCCCTGACTGCCTTGGAGAGAGTTCGAACATACTTGACCATTTCCTAACAACTAATCCTTCTGCTTACACTGTTAATCTTTTCTATCCGTTGGGCTTCTCCGATCATAACCTTATTACCTTAACCTGTCCTATTGCTCCAGTACAGCCTGTGGACCCTCCAAAGAAATGCCGCCTGTGGCACTGTGGAGCTGCAGATTGGGAGGCCCTCAGGCAGTACTTCTTTGATTTTCCTTGGAATGATTATTGCTTCCATGGCCGGGAGCCGTCTGGGTGTGCCCTGCGCATTACAGAGGCTATTCTCTCGGGCATTGAAGCATACATTCCTTTTTCATATCCTCTGACTAATGCAAGAAGCCTTGGTTTAATCACGCTTGTTCTAATGCTGTCCGCAACAGAGAGAGGGCCTTTAAAAGGTACCAGAGCCAACCCACCCATGAATCACATCTTTTTTATATTTCTGCCCGGAATCGTGCTAAGTCTGTTCTTCGCTCTGCTAAAAATAATTTCATCCGTGCTAAATGTTCCCAACTCTCCAACTCGAATTCTTCTCGCTCTTTTTGGCACCTTGCCAAAAACCTTTCTAACAACTTTACCTCATCATCCTTCCCTCCTCTTTTCTACTCTGATGGCTCTGTAGCTATTTCTTCTACTGATAAAGCAGATCTCTT
>JAGKTI010004142.1:39820-52349 GCA_018397915.1 Birgus latro
TCCTGTCATTCTCTGACTAAATATATCTGTGCTGTTTACTTATCTCCTAATTCTACTGACTATCAAAAATTCTTTGACTATCTTACTTCTACGATGGAACACATTCTATCCATTTCTCCTTTCTCTGAAATCTCCATTCTAGGAGATTTCAATGTTCACCACCACCTTTGGCTCTCCTCTCCTTTCACTGATCCACCTGGTGAACAAGCCTACATCTTTTCTATCCTTAATGACCTAGAGCAGCTTGTACAGCACCCTACCCGTATCCCTGACCGCCTTGGAGAGAGTTCCAACATACTTGACCTTTTCCTAACAACTAATCCTTCTGCTTACACTGTTAATCTTTTCTCTCCGTTGGGCTCCTCCGATCATAACCTTATTACCTTAACCTGTCCTGTCGCTCCGGTACGGCCTGTTGACCCTCCAAAGAAATGCCGCCTGTGGCACTTTGGAGCTGCAGATTGGGAGGCCCTCAGGCAGTACTTCTTTGATTTTCCTTGGAATGATTATTGCTTCCATGGCCGGGAGCCGTCTGAGTGTGCCTTGCACATTACTGAGGTTATTCTCTTGGGCATGGATGCATACATTCCTTTCTCATATCCTTTGACTAATGCAAGAAAGTTCTAATGCTGTCCGCAACAAGGAGAGGGCCTTTAAAAGGTACCGGAGCCAACCCACCCCTGAGTCACATCTTTTTTATATTTCTGCCTGGAATCGTGCTAAGTCTGTTCTTCGCTCTGCTAAAAATAATTTCATCTGTGCTAAATGTTCTCAACTCTCCAGCTTGAATTCTTCTCGCTCCTTTTGGCACCTTGCCAAAAACCTTTCTAACAACTTTGGCTCATCATCCTTCCCTCCTCTTTTCTACGCTGATGGCTCTGTAGCTATATCACCTACTGATAAAGCAGATCTCTTTGCTCAGACTTTTTCCTCCAATTCTACCTTAGATGATTCCGGTGCTGTTCCGCCATCACTTCCCCCTTCAGACTTCCTCATGACTGGCATTAAAGTTTTTTCAGCTGATGTATTTTTTGCTATCACTGGCCTCAGTATTAACAAGGCATATGGGCCTGATGGAGTCCCTCCTGTTGTCTTCAAAAACTGTGCTTCTGTGCTTACACCCTGCCTAGGTAAACTCTTTCGCCTTTGTCTCTCAACTTGTACCTTTCCTTCTTGCTGGAAGTTTGCTCTCATTCAGCCAGTCCCAAAGAAGGGTGACCATTCCCAACCCTCTAACTATCGTCCAATTGCTTTAACATCCTGTGTCTCAGAAGTTTTCGAATCAGTTCTTAACAGAAAAATTTTAAAGCATCTTTCCTGTCACAACCTTCTTTCTGATCATCAGTATGAATTCCGTCAGGGATGCTCCACTGGCGATCTTCTCACCTATCTTTCAGACTCCTGTTCATCCTCCTTTCGGGACTTTGGTGAAAGCTTTGCCATTGCACTTGAGATCTCAAAGGCTTTCGATCGAGTCTGGCATAAATCTTTAATTTCCAAACTGCCCTCCTATGGCATCTATTCTTCTATCTGTGCCTTCATCTTTAGTTTCCTTTCTGGTCGTTCTATAGCTGCTGTTGTAGACGGCCATCGTTCTTCTCCTAGACCTATCAACAGTGGTGTTCCTCAGGGCTCTGTCCTATCACCATCTCTCTTCCTTTTATTCATCAATGACCTTCTAAGCTGTACATCTAATCCTATCCACTCATATGCTGATGATTCCACCCTTCACCTTTCCATTCGATTTCTGCAACGTCCATCTCAGCAGTTACTTCAACAAACAAGGGATGAGGCTATGGCACACCTAATGTCTGACTTGGCTCGTATCTCTGATTGGGGTAAAAATAATCTTGTTATTTTTAATGCATCAAAAACTCAGTTCTTACACTTATTAACCCGACAAAATCTTCCTCAGGATTACCCACTAATGTTTAGCTCAGTCCTGCATCATCCCTGAACATGCTTGGGGTTTCATTCTCTCGGGATTTGTCTTGGAAAAAACGTATTACATCTCTTGTGAAATCTGCTTCCAAGAGATTAGGTGTGCTAAGCCGACTTCGAACTTACTTTACCCCTGCACAGTTGTTGACCTTGTACAAGGGTTTTATTCGCCCGTGTATGGAGTACAACTCTCATGTGTGGGGAAGCTCCCCACATGCAACTCTTCTCAATAGGGTGGAGTCAAAGGCTTTTCATCTCATTAACTCTCCTCCTCTTATTGATTCCCTTCAACCTTTGTCTCTTCGCCGCACTGTTGCATCTTTATCTCTCTTCTATTGCTACTTCAACGGTCACTGTTCCTCTGAACTGTCTACTTGGATCCCTCTACCTCTATGACGGGCACGTATTACCCGTCTAGCAACAAACTCTCATCCCTTTTCTGTCCAACTCTCTAATGCAAGAGTTAACCGTTACTCCCAGTCCTTCATTTATGCAACTGGTCAACTCTGGAACTGTCTCCCTCTGTCTGTATTCCCTACTTCCTATGATCTCCAGTCTTTCAAATGCAGTGTGTCCAGGCATCTCGAAATGAATGGATCTTGAATTTGGCTCTCTTTTGTATTGTTTTTACTTTTTCTTGGAAGGAACAGTATGCGGGCCCTGGCCTTTGGTTCCTTCTTCCTTGCATTAAAAAAAAAAAAAAATTAGATTTCAGATCATTCAAGGTGGATAGGATCTGGGTAGCCTCAGGCATAGTCTCGGTGTATGTCTCGAAGGTTGTTGCCATCTCGGTTATGGTGAACAGGCTGTGGGACAATTTCTGAGTTGTCATCTTCTCCTGTGCAGTGCTATCTGGCCTTTCATTCTCTTCACTAGAGTTCATCTCTTCCTCTGTTATGTCAACCACACGTTAGTCTAAGTCATAGTGTGTCAAGTGGTGTCTTACAGCCGTTTTGTCCACCTCTGCTGTGTCTAGGATTGTGTGTCTGATCGCATTCTAAAAACTAACTCCATTAGGTGAATATTGATACAGTAAAAAACCATAGCACAAATAAAGGTTGAGGGGGAAAAAACACACACACACATTTACTTTATTATTTTGCATGCACTCACCTGCTTGTTGAGAGGTTCCTTGTTCTTCCTTAGGGGTATGATGCAACATAACAGTACCCAGTGTTACCGATTTTCATTACAGTGCTGTATATCCTTCTCCTGACTTGTTCTAAGTAACATTTGGTTGGTTAACATTGGTTAACTCTAAAAACTAACTCCATTAGATAAATATTGATAGTAAAAAACCGTGGCACAAATAAAGGTTAAGGGGGGAAAAAACACACACATTTACTTTATTGTTATTTTGCGTGCACTCCCTGCTTGTTGAGAGGTTCCTTGTCCTTCCTTAGGGGTATGATGCAACATAACAGCAACCAGCTTTACCGATTTTCATTACAATACTGTAGATTCTTCCCCTGAATTGTTCTAACTAATACTTGGTTGGTTAACGTTGGTTAACTCTAAAAACTAACTCCATTAGATGAATATTGATAGTAAAAAACCGTGGCACAAATAAAGGTTGAGGGGAAAAAACACACACATTTACTTTATTGTTATTTTGCGTGCACTCACCTGGTTGTTGAGAGGTTCCTTGTTCTTCCTTAGGGGTATGATGCAACATAACAGTAACCAGTATTACCAGTTTTCATTACAATTATGTATATTCTTCCCCTGAATTGTTCTAACTAACACTTGGTTGGTTAACATTAGTTAACTCTAAAAACTAACTCCATTAGATGAATATTGATAGTAAAAAACCATGGCACAAATAAAGGTTTGAGGGGGGGGGGAAAAAACATTTACTTTATTGTTATTTTGTGTGCACCCACCTGCTTGTTGAGAGGTTCTTTGTTGTTCCTTAGGGGTATGATGAAACATAACAGTAACCAACGTTGCTGAGTTTCATTACAATACTGTATATTCTTCCCCTGAATTGTTCTAACTAACACTTGGTGGGTTAACGCTAAAAACTAACTCCATTAGGTGGATATTGATACAGTAAAAAACCGTGGCACAAATAAAGATTAAGGGGAAAAAAAAACACAGACACATTTACTTTATTGTTATTTTACGTACACGCACCTGCTTTTTGAGAGTTGCCTTGTTTTTTCTGAGTTTCCTTATGGTGCTGTCAGGAGCCCCAGTCAGGCAACGTATCTCAGGGGCTGTCAGCCCCTCCTCAATGAGCTGCAAAATCCTCTGCTTCTTGGCTGCACAAAAAACACAATGGTGAAGGGGTCTGTAGTACCGCCGCTTTATCAATAGAGGGCAGGGTGGTCGCAAGATGGCCGTCAACAAATGATCATCGGTATGCGTTGTCTTCTGAGTGTCAGCTGCCAGCTGGAAGCAGAGACGAAAATTGGGAGATGATAACGAAGTTTGCGACATGCTGGAAACTTTTTTCTTTTGCGAAAAATGAAGCGTCAAAGTAAAATTCATCGAAATACGAGGACTTACTGTATATAGGTATGATATAGGTATATTTATTTATTTTCTACTAAGTGAGACTCCTCACCAGAATTGAAGAGAGTGTGCTGAGATAGTTTGTTCACATGGAGAGAATGGATGACAATAGAGTGATGAAAAGGTATATCTGAGTGACTTTGAAGGAGGGAGGAGATGAGGTAGGCCAAGAAGAAGGTGGAGGGATTTTGTGGATGAGTGTGTGAGGAAGAGAGGTATGGAAGTTGGTGAGGTTAAAGGACTGACAAGAGACCGAGCTGGTAGGATGAGTTTTATGCGAAGAAGAGCATAATCAGGGATTTGGCACCCCTTTTTAACATGACAACTTTTGGATTAACTCTATCAGATAAGTATATGTGAAGCTACAGAACATGGTGAAAATTTGTTGGCCTATGTGATGGAGCCAGGATTCTGTGTGCTTGAATGATGAGTGAATAGAAGCATTGCCCGTTGAATTGGGCAGACTTGGGCTGTCTGGACATGGCTACTCCTTACTCAGCCCTAGGGTGGGAAAGGAGGTTTGGATGATGATGAGACTGTCCCCATTTTATCTTCAATCAGTACTTGAAATTGTGTTTATTTTCTTCATCTGTGGCTTATTGAGGGTGAAATGAAGTAAAGGAAAGTTTAGGACTAGGCTTTAAGTATAAATTTATGAGTAAGGAAAAATGTAAGTGTCATATGTGTGATGATCTGATTGCATCATTACAGCCTGTATAGATGCAGTGTTTCAACTAGGCATACTGTAAATATAGCTACTGTATATGAGCATGAAAATGCAGTCAGTGTAATCAGAGTTTGTGTGTACTGTTCAGCTAACTGCATGAAAAAAAAAACCTTCATAAAAACTTCTCGTGAACAAAAAGGAAACAGATATTTTAAATATTAATTTTCCTTGGAATTCATTATCATTGTAACTAAGAAGTTTTTGTTTTGATTATGATATTTATCATTTAAGTAAGAAACACTATGTGGAAGAAATTAATGTCTGAGTACAAGTTAATCTTAATGCATTTTTGTTTTGATTTTTTTTTTTTATTTAAGAAGAATGACTTAAGGTGACAGTTTTTAAAAATGTTTATTTATAGTGGTTAGTTTTGAAGCCTTTTTTATTCTTATTTGTTAAATCTGTATTAGGGTGTATTGGTAAAAAAAAAAAAAAAAAAAATCCACTTCCTCTGAAGCAGATGTATGTTTTATTATATTTTCAATTAGGTAAGGGGAAAAATTCCTCCACCAAATTAGAGGTGAGAGGGACATGCTCAACATTTTCACAGAAATAAATTTCTTTAAATGGTGCACTTCTTCTGCAGATAGACATCATTATAGGAATAAATTATAATACAGAATTTGGACACTTTTTTCTTTTTTTCTCCCAAGTGTCTTGTTGTTGTTCCTCAAGATTCAGACTTTGAAAGCCCTGATACCTCGGGTCTATCATATTAGCTAAAAACTGGGTAGTTGTCAGTATTAGAATGATCTTTTTACAAATTTCCTTATTGTTTTCTGTCAAATATTTTCTCTCTGGACACAGTTATCAGTCTTCTTTAATCTCTTTTGATGCTCTGTCATTTATTTTCTCTTAAATTTTTCATGTAAACCAGATCAGGGATATTCCTGTTAACACAATAAGGTGCAGATTAATGGTTATTCTGTTCTCTTGTTTCTTCCCATATTGCCCCATTATTGTAGATTATATAGGCATTAGTATATATCTCATAACACAATGTACAGGATGTAGTGTCTGATTTGACATGATATCTGTACACAGTCTGTTGTCCCAGACTATCAAGAATCCTAACATATGATGTTTCTCAAAATATCCTCGTAGTCTAAACAACCAAGAAACTCATGATGTATTCAAACACGTGGAAGCCCACAGGAGATCGATTAGACACTACTACCTTACTTTAACATCCTTTCCCACCTGTATATAATGGCAGAGAGAAGCCCTTCACATTAGAGAAGGGGATAGAGAATGCCCAAGTACAATTAGGGCAGAGTAAGGAGAAAGGGGAGACTGGCCGTCACACTAAGTTCGTTTATAAATCACTATCAAGATAACTGTACAATAAAACTCAGTAACCCAAGAGTGCTGTAACTCACCTTTGTTGATAATACATCTCACGACTTATTCTGGTTGTATTAAATAACCCATCATCAACGTATCCCACTACGTTACAGGGGTTGACGCCAGCAAGGGCATGCGGCCAGAAAACTTTGCCCTCGCTACCTAGTGGCAGACTTTGGGGGGAGGCGTGACGGGGGTTCTGCCGGCATAGATCATGGGTCTGGGACGAGATGGGGCTCGAACCTGTGCTAGAGGGTACAGGGCATTGCGGTTCCCAGGCTGCCACTTCCGTTCAATAGAGAGGGGCCCGAACCTGGGAGTAGCGCCCCAGGAGGCTGCCCTATCAGTGGGTGTATAATGGTGGGGCAGCTGCAGTGCCAAGCCGTTCTTGGAGGGTGTCCCTGCAGCTGTCCTGGCAGGGTGTCCCGAGGCCACTACCACAGTTACTGGTAAGCTGGTGGGCTAGGGGTCCCAGATCCATTGCCTGGACCTGAGTCTGTGCGATGGGTCGGGCCATTGGAATGTTTACCCCCCTTTATCTTACCGACTATGATCTACAAGTACAAGCATCAAAGCAAGCCTGAGGACAGCAAATCACCCAGGGGGTTTAGGGTGGGTTCGTGGAATGTGGGAAGTTTGAGAGGAGGAGTGGGGGAAGTCTTTGAGGCATTCAGTAGAAGGTGGGTGGATGTGGCATGTTTGCAGGAAGTCCGGTACAGGGGTGGATCAACCAGAAAGATTGTTGGGAAGGATTGCTTTGGCAGAGGGGAACTGACGGATATGGGGGTGTGGGTGTGTTGGTTGCGGAGAAATGGGTGGAATATGTTATGAATGTTATGAGAGTAAGTGATACGATATTAGTAGTGAAAATTTTGATTGGGCGGAAAATGATTTCAGTTATATCGGCATATACTCCACAGGTAGGATTGGATGTCGCAGAGAAGGATAGATTTTGGGATGATTTAATACATGTAGTAAGTTGTATGGGTGATGATGAGGTTGTGGTTCTGGGAGGGGATTTAAATGGTCATGTAGGTGAAGCAGCTCACGGTTATGAAGGAGTCCATGGAGGATGTGCATATGGTGTGAGGAATGCAGAAGGGGAAAGAATACTTGAGTTTGGGGAGGCTATGGACATGATTGTATGCAAAGAATGACCCGGTTGATTACGTACGAGTCCGGGGAAAATAGTAGTCAGATAGATTATTTTCTGGTCAGGAGGGTTGATAGGAGATTAGTGAGGCATGTTATAAGCGAGGAGTGTGTGCAGCAGCACAAACTGTTGATTTGTGACATAGTGCTTAAGGAACGAGTGATGAGAAGGAGGACATATGTACCTAGGAGGAAAGTATGGAAGCTGGGAAACCAATCATTAAGGGATGCCTTTTATAGTGAGATGAGGAGAGTGGTGGCTGAACAGGAAGCTGTAGATAGAGGCGCTGATGAACAGTATAGAGCCCTTAAGAACAACCTCTTGAGAGTTACTGATGCAATATGTGGTTGGACAGGAGGCCCACCAAGACAAAAAAGTAACTTGGTGGTGGGATGAGGGTGTAGAAGCTGCAGTTAAGGAGAAAAGAAGGCTTTTCCGGGAATGGAAGAATGGTGGTAACAGGGAGGAGTACTTGGCTGCCAAGCGCAGGGCTAGAAGAGAGGTATACAGGGCGAAGTCTGAGTCACAGAGACTTTTACTTGATAATCTAAATCATGGAGAAAGGAAAAATATGATTTTTAGGGTGGCAAGTCAGGTGAAGAGGGATAATCGGGACATTGTAGGTGAGCAGTGTGTGAAGAATGATATGGAAGGGTAGTGGTGAACAGTGAGGATATTAAAGATGCATGGAGAGAGCATTATAGCCGGTTGTTGAGTGAGGAGCATGATTGGGATAGAGGAGGTTTGGAGCCAGCTGATCCAGTGTTTGGCCCTTGGCCTTTGATTGACACTGCTACTCTGAGTCAGGCAATAGACAGGATGCGGGTGGGGAAGGCAGCAGGTGTGTCTGGGTTGACTGCCGAAATGTTGAAGGCCTCAGGAGATACTGGGGTGAGGTTAGTCGCTGACTTGATAAATATGATTATATATGAGTGTGTTGTCCCAGATGATTGGCTGAAGAGTGTAATTGTAATTGTGTACAAAGGGAAGGGTGATGCCCTGGAAAGGGGAAATTACAGAAGTATAAAGCTCTTAGATCAGATAATGAAAGTATTGAGAGAGTTCTAGAAGGTATGATTAGAGAAAGAGTGAATATAGATGAGATGCAGTTTGGGTTTATGCCAGGCAGGGGGACCACTGATGCCATATTCATTGTTCGACAGCTTCAGGAAAAATATATTGGAAAGAAAAGGGAATTGTATTTTGTTTTTGATTTGGAAAAGGCCTTTGACAGAGTCCCTAGAGAGGTGGTGAAGTGGGCAATGAGAAAGCTGGGGTTGGAAGAGTGGCTGGTTTGGGTGGTTATGGCCATGTACGTGGGTGCTCGCACCCAGGTAAGAGTGAATGGAGTTTTGAATGATGAGTTTTCCGTGAATGTTGTTGTGCATCAGGGGTCAGTTTTGAGTCCCTTGTTGTTTATCATGGTGCTTGAAGCCGTCTCACTTGACTTCAGAGATGGACTCCCATGAGAAATGTTGTATGTTGATGATTTGGTGTTGATTGCAGAGAATGAAAAGGAGGCGGAGGAAAGATTTAAGAAGTGGAGAGATGGTATGGGGTACAAGAGCTTAAGGGTAAATGCAGATAAAACAAAAATGAGGATATCTAGGGTTGGTGGCGGTACAGTCAGAGGAGAGGGAGAGTAGCCATGTGCAGTTTGCCACAAGGGTGTGGGAAGCAATTCCATCTTGTGTAGTGTTTGTGATAAATGGGTGCACAAGAGATGTAGTGGTATTAGAGGTAGACTGTGAGATAATGCTGATTTCATGTGTGTGGCATGTCGGGGAGAGCAGGTGGAGATTGTTAGGCGTGAGAGGGTTGAACTTGCAGGTGAGTCTCTTGAGTGTGTGGAGGAGTTTTGTTATTTGGGAGACATGTTATGTGCCGGAGGTGAGGCTGGAGTTAGCTCGGTTGCTAGGGTGAGAAGTGATTGGAAGAAGTTCAGGGAGCTGTTTCCTCTCCTGACATTCAGAGGACTTTCCTTACATGCTAAGGGGTCTTTGTATGCGGCATATGTTAGAAGTGTGATGCTGTATGGTAGTGAGACCTTGGCAGTAAAGGAAGAGGATATTCGCAGGTTTAAATGTACAGAAATGACAATGATTAGGTGGATGTGCAGTGCGTCCCTGCGTGCAAGGCCTGAGGGGGCTGGGTTTACGATGGAAGAGTTGAGAGGTAGGATGGGACTGGAGTGTATTGGTGTTGTGATGAGGAGAGGTAGGCTGAGGTGGTTTGGACATGCGGAGAGGATGGGGGATGATAATTGGGTACAGAGGGTGAGAAGTGTTAATATTGGGGGAGGGGTTGGGAGGGGTAGACCGAGAAAGACATGGGACGAGGTCATTAAGTGTGACTTAAGGGATAAGGGACTGAACAGGGAGGCTGCCAGGGATCGAGCAGCATGGAGAGCTGCCACTAGGTGAGGTGACCAAGGCCGACGCATGCAAGCATGTTGGAGCCTTCAAAAACAAAACGAAATGATTGACTTCCCAACAAGTACCTCCGACCATGCTACCAAGATTGGTGGCAAGCGGTAAAAACGAACCAAGTACGATAAACTACATTATCGAGGTTGCTGACAGCGGTGAACCACGATACGCTACGCTACGGAGATTAGTGTGTAGTGGTAACAACGAGCCCATTTACGAAAAACTGCAATAAATTACTACAATAAATTATGTCACCGAGCTTGGTGTGCAGCGGTAACCACGAACCCACTACGACCACTTAGCAGCTGTAAACAAAGCCGATTAACATTAAAACCAAAGCAATCAAACAAACATAACGTCTCGGTCCTAACCACTTCAACTCCATGATTTACAAGAAACAATAGCTTACATTTATCAACAACTCTACAAGCCTACAAGTTAATCACAACGACCAAGGAAAATTAAGTACTACAAAATAAGAAACAAACGAAGAGGTGAGAAAATACGAACAACAAAGAAGAGTGATGAGGGAGGAATGGTGCTAGCAGTCTGACCCAGCATGATGAGCTAAGACACTGCTGACCTCCACCACCCTCCACCACGATCCCCACCATCTCCACCACAACTACAATAGCAAAGCACGGGCCCACACACTGCAAGATCATCATAACACGCCAGTCAGCCCAAGTGCTTGAAAACAACGGCCTGCTGCACCTGCCTGTCTGCCAACCTGTCTGCCTACTCCAGGGACGATATCGAGTGCTGACGCATCATAACAAGGACACACCTCAACAGGAAGTGTGAGACGTCTAGAGCGAATATCTGCATACCTCAGTGATAACAACGATGCTGATGTGTTGACCTTCAGCAACACCTCTTTCATCATACCACGGCTGTATCTCCACAACTGTTCTATTGAGTTAATTAAGTCTAACCAAGGTTGTATTAGTTAACAATTCACCAGTTACATAACTATCCATAAAAAACTAACATAGTTAATGACCCAAGCAATTATCTATTCATCATCATAAAAATCACAAACTAAACAGTGAGAGACAATTACACAATTTACACTGACATATGTGAGATGGGTAAAATATGAATTAGTAAGTGGTCCCATCATGTTGAGTAGAGTTCCATTATTAACTAAGCAAACATAAAATACATGGGCCAGTATTGTTCCAGTGCTGGCACTCCGACCTTTCATATATCGGACCAATTATGTAAACTCTGACATTCGATGTTGGTCCGACTTATATCAGTTATCCAACGCACCCTGGGATGTAACGGTACAATACAGGATTCGTAATGGACCAATGATGGAAGCCTTAATCGGGCCTTAATTGGGTGTAAGTAATCGGGCCAATTTACAAGCAAGGTTGTCTGGATAGCTTGCAATTAACAGATCTTGAAATTGACTTTTTCTTCCTTTGAGGGAATAACATTGTAAAGTTTTAGCCTTAAAATGCTCCTAAAAAAAAAAAAAAAAATCAGGATTCGAACCTCGTCCTCTGAATGCCTACCGTACAGCCCACGCATCTGACAGCTGATTTAGTGGAGTCTCTTACCCAGCTTACATACATCTGTGAGTACACACTACGGTATATTGGCTGCTCAGTAGCTCCTTATGTCCCGAATTGCTGCCAAGTGATGGAATGTCTGAAATTAAACAAATTAAATTATCTGCCTGGTGCGGGCCTCGAACCTGTGTCTCCAACACATCATGTGCATCTTACCACTGAGCCACGGAAGAAGTTCGTTATTACTGCAACTCTGACAATTTTATAGACCAGTCGTATATATTTTGTGTGTACACCAATGCTCCTTTAATATTAATATTATCAATTATGATCTACTATAAGCAGAAAACAAGTTTAGTTCCATAAAAACATTACCAAATATAAGACTTTTGTTTTATAACAAGACAGTAGCTTGTATAAAACTCCCATCATGAAGATGATCTATGATGGATGATGTACAATTATATCACTCAGACCATCATCCACTCACTTGATGTAGTGCTGCCTACTTTTTCCTTAGCCTTTATCATGCTTTTTCTGTGCCTGCCCTCCTCTCTTCCTATTTCTCCCATCTTTCCTGTCACTTCTTACTGCTTTTCTTTCCTTTACAGGTGGCTTTACATTGAGTGACAAGCCAAATGGTTTCCTGTAAGCCAAGAAACTATTTACAACGCTGGGTGGTAACCATATAACCAAACCATACGTGCTCCCTACGTGTCAACAAGTGGGTTGGTGGAGGGTTAGTGCCCCTCCCTGTAAAACAAATAACTCAAAGTCAAATGGCCACCCTTTACGGGATTGTGGCGTCTGGCAATAGATAGATAGATAGATAGAGTTGTTAGCTGCATGTTTGATAGGCAAGGTCAACAATACATATATTGGGCCAACATTTTTAATA
>JAGKTI010004143.1:0-15918 GCA_018397915.1 Birgus latro
CTCAGACTTTCTCCTCCAATTCCACTTTAGATGATTCTGGTGCTGTTCTTTCATCTATTTCCCCTTCTGACTTCCCCATGGCTAACATTAAAATGTCCTCAACTGGTGTACTTTATGCCATCACTAGCCTCAATACTAACAAGGAGTACGGGCCTGATGAGGTCCCTCCTCTTGTTATCAAAAACTGTACTTGTGTTTACATCGTACCTAGTCAAACTCGCCTGTGTCTGTCGACTTATACCTTCCCTTCTTGCTGGAAGTTTCCTCTCGTATAGCCTGTTCCGAAAAAGTGACCATTCCTAGCCCTCCAACTATCGCCCAATTGCTTTAACATTCTGTATTTGCAGAGTTTTTCAATTTACAAAAAAGAAGTACTTTTCCTATCGCAACCTTCTTTCCGATTGCAAGTATGGGTTCCGCCAGGGTCTCTCCACTGGTGGAAGCTTTGCCAGTGCACTTGATATTTCAAAAGGCTTTCGATCGATTCTGGCATAAATCGTTAGTTTCCAAACTGCTCTCTTAAGGTTTCTATCCGTCTGTCTGTGCATTCATCTCTGACTTCCCTTCTGGTCATTCTACTGATGCTGCTGTAGACGACCACTGATCTTTTTGAGCTACCAACAGTGGCATTCTTCAGGGTTCTGTCCTATCACCAACTATCTTCCTTCAATTCATCAGTGACCTTCTAAGCTGTACATCCAACCCTATCCACTCATCTGCTGATTACTCCACTCTTCATATTTCCATCCGCTTCCCAGGCAGGAAGCTTGCCAACAGCAACAAAGACGACCCTGTGTCAGGCGCTTGTACAATGTCACACAGAGTATACGATATCAGCATGGTACCCTGCCCTCAGCAAAAAATCAAAACAGAAGCTTCAAGTCCTTCAAAACAAAGTAATAAGTATATACTGAATCTAGAACCTAGGTCACATGTAGGCTGTCATGAAATAAATGAACTTGAAATGTTACAGGTAGCAGGTAGAGCTAAACAACTGAGACTACACGACACCTATACCTGTAAAAACTACCACAATGTTGCACCTGAATATCTAAAGGAAAGTTCTGTAAAATCTACGGTTTGTGTTCGCCATAATACGAGTGGCAGAATGTTAAATTTTGATGTACCAAGAATTAAAGGTTAGGAAGTGTGTACATTCTTCTATGTCGCAACCAAAGGCTGGAACAGTTTGCCTCACAATATAAAAGGAAGCGGAAGCCTTTATTCCTTCAAGAAAAATCTGAAAAGATACCTTCAATAGTGATGCTGACGATTTTTGTATTACTAGACACTTCACAGTCAATGTTAGTTTAAGTACGATACCAACAAACTAATATTCTTTATTTATTACAGTCTTGTGTTTGCAAATTAATATAAACTAAAATTACCTTTGGAAGAAGACTAACTACTCCCCTTTGCCCCCAGCCAATCCTAATCCCAAAGGAGGGAACCCAATGGAAATACGCAGCAGAGGCCTTATTACCCCCCCCCCCCCCGAAGGGGTTCGGGAACGGGTACTGTTTTCACTCGGTTTGTCTGTTTGTTTGTTTGTCTGTCTATTTAACAACTTTATGCAAAAACTACTGGGGTGAATTTGACTAAAATTACAAGGAAAATGGGCTATGACCTGATCACCTGATTAAATACTGGGCCAAACTGAAGAAAAAAAATCTTTTTTTTTTTTTTGCCATAACTATATCGACATGAAACCAAAGGCTAAAGGGGCATCTTTCAGATCTGAATCCTATACCAAGCCTCAATACACATGGGGGGTCACCTCCCAGTTAGCGGTAGGGGGCTCAATGTCAGGTGGGTCGGGCCTATAATTTTAAATGGGCAAAAAATCGTCAATTTTCACCAGATTACTCCAAATTTGACATGTGACATCTTTGACTAGATATCCCGTTGTTTATACGCCAGCACTAAAATGACTGCCGGGGACGGGTTTGCTGTGCCTTGGCACCGCTTCGTGTTGGGTTATCCTTGATTGGTTTCAAGCAAGGCTAGTACTGATAAACACTTGTTTCAATGTTTAATGTGCCACTCTGATTGTATATGCCAAACCAAATAAAATTATTATTATTTACGTCAACAAACACGGGATGGGATATGTTACACCTAATTTCTTACCAGGCTCATATCTCTCCTTGGGGTAAGAGTAAACTTGTTTTCAATGCATCCCAAACTCAATTCCTATACCTAGCAACACGCCAAAATCTTCCACAGGAATACCTTTTAAATGTTTAACAACAACCAACTCATTCCCGTTTCATCTCTGAGCACACTGTCAAGAGATTAGGTGTATTAAGCCGACTCCGTGCCTTCCTTACCCCTGCAAAGCTGTTGACTACAGGGGATTTACTTGCCCCTGTGTAGAGTACAACCCTCATATGTGTAGAGGTTCCCTACATACACCCCTTCTCAACAGCGTGGAGTCCTAGGCTTTTTGTCTCATTTACTCTCCTCCTCTTCCTAACTCCCTTCAGCCTCTATCGCTTCTCCGCACTGTTGCATCATTACCTCTTTTCTAACGTTACTTCAATGGTCATTGCTCTTCTGAACTCTGCTTGCATTTCCCCTCCACTACGGCGGGAGCACAGCATCCGTCTGACAGCAAACTCTAGCCCACTGTCTAACTCTCTGATACAAGAGGTAACCGATACTCCAAGTCCTTCATGTAAGCATTATGTCCAGGTATCTCGAAAGGATCTTGATTTTTTTTTTTTTTGGGGGGGGGGGACAATCTTGCAGGCTTCTAGCCTTTGCCTTCTTCCTTGCATTAAAAAAAAAAAAAAAGTCCTTCTCCCCTCTAATTATAATCTCACGTAATCACATCACATCAGGTCAGAAAAACAACCATGAGACGTAAAGCTACGGAAGCAGAAACGTGGGAAGCAACAGTGATACGCAGTGAGGAAGCCGTGACGTAGAGACGAAGAATATAAAGCTGCCAACCCGCGTCACTTGGGCTCAGTGTTCATGCTAGTGGCAAGAGAGGAGGGGTTTATATTCGTCTCCGTACCCAGTCGCCACAACTCTCACTTCGGCTTACCACTTTCTTACCGGATCCCCTCGCAGCAATGGTAGTACAAGAGGTATGTGTTGGAGAAAAGGTATTTAATCTTGTTACCTAACCTCTGCATCTAAGATTTTTTCCCTTTTTTAATCGTCTCCGAAGACGTAGTTATTGTGGTGGAGTCTGCTTCTATGGACGGATGTATGTATATTTAAGTATTACATGAATGTCTGCTCCGATCTGAGTAAAAATTTGCATACTTTGTGTGTGGGTCTGGGAAGCTATGATTCGATTTTGGTGAGGACCAATCACAGGCCATGGAAAAAGTTCAGATCACATGAATGCCTGGCCCAATTTCGATCAAACTCGGCACAGCATTGTGTGGAGGGATGTCCAAGATATTATTTGATTTTGATGCAGTTCTCCTGAAGGTCAGGGTCAAAGTTCAGTCGCAGTGTCGCTTTACTCTCTGACCACTGTTAATCGAGTCAATTTTGTTCCTGTTACTGCCATACGATTTTACTGAGCTGGGGAGAGTTTTCATACTGAAGTCAGGTAAAGCCTCCCTTGATCCCCTTCAGTATAAGAAGTCGCCCCTAAGAAAAGTCTGGTGGTATCAAGAATACAGTTAAAATGGCATCATCGTACTGAATGGCTAAGCATTGTTTAAATGTCATTCCACTTCCCGTGCTTATGCGGAGTTGCAATCTTTTCTTCCTTTATTCGAAGTTTCACCAGTGCTGTATCGTGTCAACGAATTTTCAATTATTCATCCCTAACTAAGAACCAATAAGATCCCATATGTGCATAGTTAACGCACTAACTGTAGTGTTCTAACTCATTATTTTTTTCCAACTCCCGATGCTTATATTCTGCGAAAATTCTAAGTAGTATGACTTGCATGATACTGTATATCCTTTTGCCAGCGACCGCATGGCTTGGGAATGCTAAGCTACTCCTTGACATTTTATTCGCATGAAAGAGAACCTATGCAGCAATAAGGCATATTATTGAAATACCAACCCCAAGGGGAGACCACAGGACGGCGCGCGGGGATGACAAAAGACCCACCTCAAGGAGGGACCACATGAAGGCGCGTACAGAGCCCGGGCCAGCCGGGCTTACATCCCTCGCCACCATGCGCTCCTCTTCCCCTCAACAGACCCCGCGGGAGATACACAGTCCCGCTGCCCTACTCTTGGGCCAGACCAGCACTCGCCAGGATCGGGGTGGAACTTATAACTTAACAGTCCCAGGCAGAACCACGACGACGGTCACCATACGTGTTGGGGAGAGAATGGCCACCGTACGTCTCTTGTCTACCACCCCTGTAGAACCACGGTGATGGCCACCTTCCGCGCCGGGGAGGAAATGGCCACCGTACGTCCCTCATCTGCAGCCTCTGCTGGGAGCAGGACTGTGGCAGCGGCCACCGTACATGCCGGGGAGGAAACGGCCACCGTATGTCTCACACCAGCTATCCCAGGGCATGGCAGAACCACGGCGACGGCCACCGTCCGTGCTGGGGAAGAATCTGCCACACCCACGGGCACAAGCAGAACCGCTATGTCAGCCACCATCTGTGCCAGGGAGGGAACGGCCACCGTAAGTCCCTCATCTGCAGCCACTGTTGGGAGCAGGACCATGGCGACGGCCACTGTCCATACCAGGGGGGGAACGGGCATCGTACAGCCCTCACCTGCCATCCCTTGCTCGTCTCCCTCCTCCAGAGGCTGAGTGGGACACCCCTGTCTCTCTCCCCACACAGCCAGACAGTCAGTGGAGGCACAGCTGGAGAGGATCTAGAGCAGCTGAGCCTGGGGATTCGCAATGTGCAGCCAACCCCCCCACTTCGCCCCTCGCTGTTGGACTCCCGGAGGAGGAGACGCTGCAGGTACGCCCTGATGACCTCACGACCTGAGAGAAGCCGCAGCCCCCAGCCACTCAGGGGCGGCTCCAGGACTCCAGGACGAGACCTCCCCAGCCCCATCACTGAGCAGTCCTCCCTCCAGGAGAAGGCGCAGGGAAGCACACCTGCTCTTCCAGTTTGGTCCCAGTCCCGAGGGCAGATTCACTCATCTAGGCCCCACTAGGGAATGGCCACTCTCTACACCACCCAGCAGCACATCTTCGACGACCCAGCCCCTGACGGTAGTCCCGTGCCTCCTGTGGGAGAGAACGTCTGACGGGACCCCTCCCACACCTGGATGACACCTGCAGCTGCCCAGCCACCAGTAGCCCAACCCGGTTCTCCGGTGTACCAGATAGTGTGTTTATATCTGCATATTGTATTGTATCTGGCATTGTAACTCTTTATGGTAATACACGTGTAAGGTTGGTCAGCCCGAGTTTTTATGCCCTGTTCCTCTAGTTGCATGGCCTAGACCCGGTCATGAAGGGAACCCCAGACCCAGCGCTCGTGTACAGAGAACAAGGAGTTGAGCTCTGAACACGTAGCATAACAATTACATTTCACTCATCATTAAAAACTCTCTCTTAACCCCTTATCGAACACATGATCACTTAGGACATTAAATTCTGATTAGCGTGTGATTATATTTTGGTTAATGCTAAACGCTTTTGTGCCGAAGGCAGACCGACAAATGTGTGAAGTACGAGTAAGTGATAATCTCCGAATTATAAAGTAAGTTCGTTATGTGTTATTTCCAACCAGCTATGTCGTAGTTCTGTAGGTCTTATCAGTTTTATTAGTGCATAATAGGAAATGCCAGGTTAATTGTTCATATGCCAGTCTGATAACTCTCTCTCTCTCTCTCTCTCGTTTCATACATACCGCGCCAGTTGCTCATCTTACATATTTTGACTGTCAAACTGTTTCGTATTTTAGTATGCTTAGGAAACTTTCAACAGCTTTTCCGTAACTGTTTGTAAGTATTCTCCTTGGTGCTATACAAATATTTTCAACTGTTTCAATACGGTGACGAATTAACATCGGCGCGAAAGATAGGACGGCGTTGTGTCATTCTGGCTGTTGTGAGAGTGAACAAAATAAATGGGAAAGTATATATATATACAATTTGGATTAAACTTGGTGGATGGGATGACGGTCTTCTCAGGAGCTATCCTAGTGTTTTTTTAGAACAACAGGTCAAATATCAGGGTCAACTGGTACAGTTTTGATCTGACGTAGATCAAACTTGGTGGACACGTTGAGGGTAAGACTAGAATGAAGTTAGTCGATTGGGAATAGTCAAAGGTATATGACTGAAGTCAAATATTGGGCCTGTAACTAAACCAGTTATTATTTGATACATTATTCAATAAGGGCCAAATTTGGTGGACGTGTTAAGGATCACACATGAAGATATTCGATTCTGAGAACGATATGTCAAAGGTCAAGGTCACTGAGAAGAGTGGAGTAGAAAAGTTTTGGTCTGAGCTGAATAAAACTTTGTGGAAAAGTCATTGCCACAAAGTAAAATGAAATGTTTACAGCCCAGGAGCATCAAGGATAACCAGGGAAAAAATTTGAAAAAGCTGATTTTTTTCAGGAGGGCTACACAGAAGCCTCCTAAGTCAAAATCAACAAACATTCTAAACATTCCACGTAAGCCAACCGTGTGGGACGCAAAATTCAAGATGGCCATCATAGGCATGGGGCACATTCTTTTTTATGCAAAAAAGAAGGAACCAAAGGCCAGGGGCCTGCAAATTGCTCCCTCCAAGAAAAAACAAAAACAAGACAACAGAGAACCAAATTCAAGCTCCATTAAATTTGAGATGAATGGACACACTGCGTTTCAAAGACTCGACATCGTAGGCAGTAGGAAAAACAGACAGAGGGAGACAGTTCCAGAGATGACCTGGTGCATACATGAAGGACTGGGAGTAGCGCTTAACTCCTCTATCTGTCTATCTATCGCCAGATGCCTTAATCTCGTAAGGGGTGGCCACAAACAAACGCCTCCCTGTCGCCCTGCCCCCCGCCATTTCACTGCCCTGCTCCCAGCTCACACACCCCCTCTCTCATATATCTCTCCACTCCATCCCTCCACCTCATCCTCAGCCTCCCCCTCCCTCATTCCCCTCCACCTCAATCACATATATTCTCCTCGTCAGTCTCTCACTCATCCTCTCCATATGGCCAAACCGCCTCAGTGTGTTTCTCCTAACGCTTCATATCACATCCACACTCACACCACAACGCTCCTTCATTTCCTCATTTATCAGTCCATCTCTCCATGTGACTCCACATGCTCCTCCCAGATAATTCATTTCCACTGCTCTCACTCTTGTGTACTTGTGTCCCTCCAACAAAGTCCAAGCATCACTTCCATACATTACGCTGGAGTTGGTATCACAATACTGTCATGCAGTAACTTTTTCCACTTCCATGCTCACTTCCCTGTTTCTTTTCAGTGTTTTCAAAGAACCAGCAACCTTTCTTCCTTGCTGTACCCTTCAAGCACTTCACCCTCTAATCTTCCATCCTTACCCATCACACTACCCAAGTACTTAAACGCACTCACATTTCCCATTTCCATCTCATCCAGCCTCACTGTACATTCAGTGACTTCATTTCTCTCGAAGACCATAACTTTACTCCTCTCTGCATTCACCATGAGATCCCGTTTCCTACACACTCTCCCAAACTCATTCACCAAGCCCTGAAGCTCCCCTTCGTCTTCACGTAACAATACAGTATCATCTGCAAACAACAGTATAGACAGTTTCCAAATGCTGCCCTCTCTCATTAGGGCCACTCCAACATCCACTGCTTTACCTTGTATCTCTTTTATAACCTCATCCATATACAGACTGAACAACCATGGAAACATGACATCCTTGTTTCAATCCAACCTTCACATAGAAAAATTCACTCAGTTCACTGTCCACACCCACTGTAGCCTTAGCACCCTCATACATAATCTTCATGGCATTCAACACCTTCCCATTTACTCCATATATTCTTAATACTTTCCACAATCCTTGTTTATTCACCCTGTCAAATGCTTCTCCAAATCCACGAAGGCCGCACAACTTCTTTCCCCTTCTCTAGAAACTTTTCCACTAAAGACCTAAGAATGAATATCGGATCTACACAACCTCTTCCTTTCATAAAACCTCCCCGTTCTTCTCCAACTAATTCCTCTTTTATTTCTCCAACTCTGTCAATAAGTATCCTACCAAATACTTTTCCTATTACACTAAGAAGACAAATGCCCCTGTGATTACCACAAACTTCTTTTTCTCCTCCCTTTGAACAGGGGAATAATTGTACCCGACTTCCAATCCTCCAGGACTTTACCTTCCTCCCAAGCCAATCTGTTCATCTTCCACATCCATTCTACTGTTATCTCTCCCCCAGGTTTCAGCATTTCACCACACACTCCAATTCCTGGGGTTTTCCCCATTTTGACTTTCTTCATTGCTTTCACAACTTCCATTCTACTGATATCTTCCTCTCTTCTCACATCCCTCCATCTCCCAGCCATTCCCCAGCCACTTATACTCGCATTACTTTCTTTTTCTATGTTCAACAATTCCTTAAAATGTTCTCTCCATCTGCTCACTTTTTCTCCCTTCTGTACTAGCAATCTACCATTTTTATTTTTCAGGCCCCAACTAACTCTTTAACACCCTGTCTAAATTTCTTTACCTCTTTCCTGAACATTTTCTTACATTCCCTCCACTTTACACTCAAATTCCTCATCCACTCTCTTCTTACTCTCTCTTACTAATCTTTTCACCTCTCTCTTCTTCTCTACACATAACCCTGTCTCTCAACTTCCTCCACACCCCTGTTTCTCACCCACTAACTAAATGTTTTCTTCTTTTTTGCCACAGCCTGTCTCACTTCTTCATTCCACCATTCTGTTCCTCGAACCCCCTTTCGTCTTCTCTTTACCACCCCGCACACCACCTCACATGCTGCACAGATTTCTTCTGTGAATATCTTGCACACATCTTCCATGTCCTCCATCTGCTCCAAATCATATTTACCCAATCGCTCCTCCACTTACTCTGCCTTTTTTCCATCCTCTTGTAACTTTTAACTTTGCCACTCTCCTTGTATGAACTACCTCCTCCTGTCCTTTGATTCTTCAGTTACTTCACTTTATTTCAACCTTGATGTTCACCACCACCAAGTGATGGTCAGAAAGTTCACTCCCCCAACCTCTGTAGGCTCTTGCATCCATTACACACCTTCTCATTCTATCATCCACACACACATTATCAATCACTGCCTTCCATTCATTCAGTTTACCACCCGCCCTTCTCGTCACTCGCCACATATACCTGTGGATCATTTTGTGCCTGACGAGTGTATTGGCTATCACCAACCACCTCCTAGCACAAATGTCCACTAGAGCACTGCCATTCTCATCCACTACTGCAGGCACACCCCACTCACCAACTACTCCATACACCTTCATATTCCCTACTTTTCCATTCATATCTCCAATCAAAAACACTATCTCATTCCTTTCAAACTTTTTCATGCACGCTATCATATTTGTCCAGAATTCTTCCTTCACTCCTTTTGTACGATCTTGCATTGGCGCATACCCACACAATCGCCCACATTTATAGTCCAACTTTCAATCTTATCCACACAATTCTTGAGCCAAATGATCCATACTCTCTTATATTCTCCTTCCATCTCTTGCACACAATACACACTCCTTCTTTTGCCCTCTCATTCTCACCCACTCCCACGCATATACCTCATCCATACTCCCATTCTCTCACACTCTCACCTCACCATTTAGTTTCAGTTAATCCACATACATCCACACTTGCACCCTCAAGCATCTGGACAATCTCTCTCTTTTTCACCTCATCATTTGCACCCTTACATTTCATGTTGCAACCCGTACCTTGTCCTTTATTCTTCTTCACTGACGAGCAGATATAGCTTTAATTTACAAGTCATGTGCGCTCTCAGCTTGAATATTCCTCACCCTAGTGGAATGGATGTGGAGAGGTTGCATTAAAACATCTAGACAAAATTCAGAAAAAAGCTGCTGGAATTATTAATAACCCTGACATTACAAACAATTTACCTCCCCTAAGAGTAAGGAGGAATGTTGCCTTCCTTGCATTATTTTAGAGATATTTTTATGGCAAATGCTCAGACGAAGTTCCGTCCATTGTGCAACCTCTTCATGCCTTCCCTTGTGCTGCACGGGCATCTGGCAGCGCTCATGACTGGAATGTCACACAGCTATATTGCAGAATCAGAATCCTTTTATTCCCCGAATTGCATTTCTCTGGAACTCGCTTCCCCAGAGTTGTTTCCCTCCAAACTTCAACCTACAGTTGTTCAAGTCCAACTGTTACAGATATTTCATGAATGGAGGACACCAGTAATCTGGTGTATGGATTTTTTTTTTTAATTCATTTGTTTTTCCTTCCTCTGTTATGTTATTTCACACACAAAAAAAAACTTGGTCAGTCCTGGTCTGAGGCTTCTTGTTCGTATCGTATTTTTAGTTGTTTTCTGTGGAGGGGCACTAACCCTCCGCCAACCCACTTGTTGTCACGTAGGGAGCACATGTTTGTTGGTTATAAGGTTACCACCATGAGGTATAATAGAGGGAAGGCGGCATGAGGACTAGAAGCCAGCGCGCTGCAGCCCCCCGCCCCCCTTTGACTCAAACGTCAGCTGAGTGTGGAACTCTTCGTTATTTTTTGTGTAACCACTCAACATGCCTGCTTGTTCTGCTTTTGAGTGTACGCAGAGAGATCGACAAGACTCTGTAATATTCCGCAGGTAAAACTATTAGGTTAAATAAGGAAATGGTTTCTAAGAAAGGAGCTTAATAGTGTGTCACGTTGGGTTTTTTTTTCCATGCATTTTCTTTGATCTTTTGTGGTCTAGTGATTGGATATTGATGTTTTTTTTAAGACTGGCAACCTCCAGTAATCTACATTCAGTTTAGACGCCGGTAGTGATACTAAATATTCCAAATTTTTTGAGGGAAAGTAAAGAATATCGGCAAAGTGTTTCTGCGTTGTGGCCTGTCGGCCGATATGCAGGCTAGGCCTGAGATATACTGCTGTCTCAAACACCTAACACACATAGCCTATCCCAAATTAGCCTTTGTAACCTAAGCAACCTAGCCCAACCTAAACTAACCTCATCACCTAACCCTGATTAACGTAACTTAACCTAACCCACCTAGCCCAGCCTGGCCTAGCTTATCTTAACCTGGCACTAAATTAACCTATCTAACTTTACTTACCTCAAACCAGCTTAACACAGCTCATCCTAACCTAACCTTACCTAACCCAATTCACCTAATTTAATCTCCTTTTGGCCTGAGCTATTTAACCAGCTCATCCACTTGATTTAAAAGGTATGTAGTGTCTAATAATAATGACCAGTTTTTTCATACTATAAGAGCTGTTATATATCAGCCACTGGTGTAATATAGACAAAAATTCCAACAAGTACCTACAGGTATCATAAACTAGACATACCATGTGTTCCTGTAATATTTGTTAAAACGTATGTAATGTCTAACCACTCAATGGCCAACTTTTTCATACTAT
The DNA here is from genome assembly GCA_018397915.1 of Birgus latro. Taxonomy (NCBI): domain Eukaryota; kingdom Metazoa; phylum Arthropoda; class Malacostraca; order Decapoda; family Coenobitidae; genus Birgus; species Birgus latro. Next base: position 11,537 of record JAGKTI010004143.1, read on the forward strand.
AAGAGTTATTTTATATCAGTCATTGGTTTAATATAAACAAAACAACTAACAAGGGCTTCTGTCTTGGCTATCCTTTATCAGTGGAATCCTGGGGGTAAGAGTTATATATTTGCTTAAGACAGTCTTAGTGATGTGACTTGGTTTCTGTCTTGGCTATCCTTTATCAGTGGAATCCCAGGGGTAACAGCTATACATTTTCTCAAGACAGTGAGGTGACTGGTGTGTTTTTCTGTAATCTATATCATTAACAAAGAATGCCAGTGTCTCTGTTTGTAACTTGTATATCAAAACACATTTTAAAGAAATTTTGTGTTCAGAACTCCAGAAAGCAATAAAATGCCATAAATTGCCTTGAGAAACTGAATGTTTCGAGTCAATCCCTCTCCATCGCAGATGGAAACCTAAATTATTAAATAATACTGCCATCTATGATTATTATTGGCCTACATGACTGACTCATATTTGTCTATAATCACTACAGTATAATGCGATGTCAAAACAACACGTTGTTAGCGTTTCTTATGAGGAATATTAATGATTATCTGTGGAGCGAGCAAATCAAGAACTCTACATTTTCTAAGCATAGTGTGGTGCCTGGTGGGTTTTTCAGGGATCTATATCTTTGACAAGGAATGTCTTTATATATACCATGCATATCATATAATATTTCTTCAGATTTGTGTGTGGGGTACACCAGAAAGAATTAAATGCAATAAGTCGCCTGGCTAAACCACAATGTTTTGTGTCAATCTCCCCCAACCCCTCGGGCCACTAAGCCCCGCCCACTAGCTTCACTTGTGCCGCCTCCTCTATGGTTACCACCCGGCGTTGTAAATGATTTCCTGGTTTACGGGAAATCATTAAAATAATGGTAAAAATGGTTTTCTTACACCCAAAAACCCTTAAAAAAGAGGCCATACATGACCATCAGTGACTTCTGCTTCAAAAGCTATATAGCCTAAGCGTCTCCTGCCATTGGCGGCCATCTTGGATTTTCGTCCCACATGTCTAACATATGTGGAATGTTTAGAATGTGTATGAATTTCTACTTAGCTTGCTTCCAAGTAGCTTTCCTGAAAAGATCAGCATTCTCAATTTTTTTTCCAGGTTCCCTTCGAATTTGAGCTAATGCTCCTGGCCTAAAAGCCCTTACCCTGGTTACATGGTACAGATGTTATTATCAAAGAGAATCTAACATATTTATTATATAAGATAAAATTAAAGTGTGACACAAAAAAATTAATTGTTGATGGAAAAGATGGCCCAAGAATTAGAGATGTACCGATACCGATACCAGTGAGGGAGGGTGGTGCCTGCCGTCTGAGGGCTGTAGCAGGGCCCTTTAGCTGCTGATGCAAGGCTACCAACCTGTCTCGTACATGTCCATGGTGGCAGATGTGGCTCATTACTGAAGAATGTACTGTATTACTACGCACCATGTACTCAAAATAATATGATACTAAACAACTGGATATTACCAATAATTTATTTTTCATCCAAATAAAACATCCAAATTCTGTTTAACAAAATAAATTCCAGTGAGTGATATGCTACACACTGAATTCCTTTTAAGTGTCGGTAGTATCGGCAGAAATCAACCGATACCGATACTCTAAAAATGGGCCGATACCACCGATACCGATACATCGGTACATCTCTACCAAGAATACCGACCAGTTATATTTATGTCTACTGTAGATGGAGGGAGGCAAATGAGGAAATCCCACTTGGCACAAGTATTGAATTACTGAATCAGCTATTGGGGTTTTCCGGAGCAGAATAAAAATCACGTGGCATTACTGACCCAAATCAGAGCAGCTGCTTATTCTTTCTTTCTCAATAATATTTGTGATTGTACATGACAGGTAAATGCACTGACAAAGAACCTCTCTTATCATGATCAGCTTATAACAGCTTAGCAGTATCATCCATATTGTTATTAAAAGCTAAATGAGGAACGCCGTGAAGCGGCTGAAATATGGGAAAGCAGCTGGGGCCGATGAGGTGTATGCAGAGATGATTAAGTGTTGCGGAAAGAGTGGAATGAAGTGCTTGCTGGATACATGTAAGAAGGAAGGCATGGATGAGTGAAATTGTGCCAGCAGAGTGGAAAAAAGCTGTGACTGTAACCCCGTACAAAAATAAAGGTGAGCAAAGTGAGTGCAAAAATTATCATGGCATAAGTTTACTGAGTGTTGTAGGGAAGGTATGTGGAAAAATTATTAAAGCGAAAGTAAGAGAGATATCAGAAGTCATAATGAGTGATGAACAGGGTGGCTTCATGAGTAGCAGAGGATGTGTGGATCAAATATTTGCAGTGAGACTGATAGTGAAGAAGGCTTGTGAGGAGGATTATAAGGTGTTCATGGCATTTAAGTGGACAGAGAAGGATTGTGGAAGGTTTTGCGCATGTATGGTGTAGATGGTAAACTGCTAGGTGCCGTCAAGAGTTTTTATGATGGCAGTGAGGTATGTTTGGTAAATGGGCATCTAAGTGAATGGTTCACGATCAATGTGGACGTGTGACACGGTTGTGTGATATCCCCGTGGTTGTTCTATATATGGATGGGGTGATGAGAGAAGTAAAAACACGAGTAATGGAGAGAGGGATAGCGTTGGTGACGGATGGAATATCTCAAATTTGTTGTATGCTGATAATGCTGACCTATTACCGGACAAGAGCTTGGTAGACTAGTGCAGAGTTTTGCTGATGTCTGTGAGCATCATGCCTTGAGAGTTAATGCAGAAAAGAGTAAATTGATGGTAATCGAGAGAGGTGACTCCCAATGTGATGTTACAGTGAATAAAGAGAGACTGAAATTGGTGAGAGAGTTCAAATACCTGGGTACAGTGATAGAGAGGAAAATGTGCAAAAGATGTGGAAAATAGAGTGACACAAGGAAGGAAGGTAGCTGGTGCTATGAAGGCCTTGATAAGAAACAGAGGCTTGATTGTTGCAGCTGCACGAGGAGTGTTAGTGCCAACTTTAACATATGGATGTAAGACTATGGCGTGGCATAAAAATGAAACGTCAAGAGTGAAGGCAGTGGAGATGGGACTGCTGAAGAATGTATGAGGAGTAGAGTGAACAGGATATGAAATAATGTGATTCGTGAAAGATGTGGAGTGAGGAAGTCTGTGGACATCAGAATCGAAGAAAGTGTACTGAGATGGTATGGCCATTAGGAGGGAATGAATAACAATAGATTGATGAAAAAGGTATATCTGAGCGAATTTGAAGGAGGAAGGAGGCGAGGTAGGCCAAGAAGAAGGTGGAGGGATATGGTGGATGAGTGTGTGAGGAAGAGAGGTATGGAAGTCGGTAAGGCTGGGGGACTGACAAGAGATTGAGCTGGCTGGATGAATGTTGTGGGTAGAAGTGCAAGATTAGTGATTTGGGACCCCCTTTTAACGTGACAGCGTTCGGACAGACTCTATCGGATATGATATAAGTGATGTTACAAAAGGTGGTGAAAGTTTTTGGCGTATCAGATACTGCCAGGATTCCAGGAGCTTGAATGATGAGTGAATGGAAGCGTGGCCCATCGGAGTGGGCAAACTTGGGCTGACTGGACGTTGCTACTCCTCACCTTGCCCTAGGGTGGGATAGGAGGTCCGGATGATGATGATGATACAATTATTAGTAGCAATACTACTGGTGGTGCACAGCAGTTCTCCACTGGTCTGCTCCCACAAGTTAACATTGTAAATCCTACCAAATTGCTCTCAAATAACTCTTACTTGTTCAGCAGCTGAATCAATACATAGCTACCGTATTACTGTACTGATTTTATGATGATAGCAAATCCATAGCTTCTGATGTTATCTGACTATGATGTATAATTTAGGTTGATAATTTTACTGCAAAAATACAATTATGCAACTTTCTTTTAGTGTGACTGATAGATATTTTCACTGTTACGTATGATTATTATTGTATTACAGTATTATTAGTATTACTGCTATTATTATTATGGTAGGTGGGAGTGCCCATTACCCACCCACTTAGTGTAGCAAGTCTCTGTTTTTAGGGAAACTCTACATTGACTGGCAAGCCAAATGACTTCCTGTAAATCAGGAAATCATTTAAAATGCTGGGTGGTTCCGGAACCTTATAACCAACCAACACGTGTTCCCTACATGACAACAAGTGGGTTGGTGGAGGGTTAGTGCCCCTCCACGGAAAACAACTAACTAAAAATGTGAACAAGAAGCCTCGGACCAGGACTTACCAACAGGTGACGACCAAGGACCAAACAAAGGACATGGTACAGATTGCAACATGGAATGTAAGGGGTGCAAATAATGAGGTGAAAGAGAAAGAGATTGTCCAGGTGCTTGAGAGTGCAAAAGTGGATGTATGTGGATTAACTGAAACTAAA
>JAGKTI010004143.1:20913-32378 GCA_018397915.1 Birgus latro
ATTATTATTATTATTGTTATTATTACTATTATTATTATTATTACAGAGAGCACTTTGTGGGGGGTTGGTAGCTTCTAAATTCAGCCTGATCCTGCTTTTACTGTCACATACATCTTCAGCACAGAGTAAGTGGAATTCACACTTAACACTCGTAAAGTCTAGCTATGTACAGTACACCCTCGATATAACGAACAACAGTAATTCGTACCAGACCCTTAATGTTAAAGCCGATAGTTCGTTTAAGCCAAACACCACGCTTTTCAGATTTCCCAGACGTCGTGGCTTTTATCAAACAAAGCCGTTAAATACTCAGCATCATTCAGCTGTACAGTCGTACATAATAACATACAGCTAGGTCTAAATGGCTCTTTTTCTCAATAAATGTTCTGTTTACAGCTCCTCTCACGATGCTGGTCACCCAGACACTGATGCAGCATTCTGCAGGATGTGGAGCAGTGTGTGTGTGTGTGTGTGTGTGTGTGTGTGTGTTTAGGGATGCCACACTGTTTGGTGTTAGGCGTGTCCATTCTTTTACCAAATGAAAATCTGTTAAATGAACATAATGTTCAGCTAGCTCGTGGTGGCCATTAAAACCAATTCGTTAAAAGAGGGTTCTGTATATTGAGTGTTTACTTAGAGTTGGGCCGATAAGCAATTTTGACGATTACCAATTACCGATCAATCAGTGGTCAATAATTGGCCGATACCGATTAATCAGCCAATTATTAAGAAATTTTAAATGTGATTAATCTGCATGAAATTATTGGTAGAACAAAGTTAAAGACATCACCCTAATGTTATTGTTTATTGCCCAACTGCCATCTCCTGTAAGGAGAGCAAATATTTTTAGTCTTTTCCCACTCTTCCATGGTCTAGCTTTGCTTTGCTGTAATATCTCGATCTGTGGATCCTGGTTGTAACTTATTAGACTCTGCCATTTTTCTTGTTCTTGTGGTGATCTTAGATGCTGCTAGAAATGTTAGTGTACAGAAGTGTATCAATCTTTATGAAGAACTATAACAAGATGAAAAACTTGGTTCTTTTATTTTCATTATCTGTCTATCTGTTCCACAATTTGGGAAATGGTAAAAATAAACAGAAGGAGCACATAAAACTACCTATCTATTGCCAGATGCTTCAATCCCATAAAAGGTAGCCACAAACAAACTGCCTTCACATCACACTGTCCAACCACTTCACTGCCTTGCTCCCAGCTCACACCTCCCTCTCTCATATACCTCTCCACTCCATCTTTCCATCTTATCCTTGGCCTCCCCCTCCCTCTCCCCCTCTCCATCCTCTCCACATGGCCAAACCATCTCAATGTATTTCTCTTAATGCTTTCTTTCACATCCACACCAAAATGTTCCTTCACTTCCTTATTTGTCAGTCAGTCTCTCCCTGTAACTCCACATGCTCCTCTCCTCCTCTCAAATATCTCATTTCCACTGCTCTCACTCTTGACTTGTGTCCTTCCAACAAGATCCAAGCTTCACTTCCATAGGTTTGAGTTGGTATCACAATACTGTCATGCACTGACTTTTTTACTTCCATGCTCACTTCCCTGTTCCTTATCACTGCTTTCTAAGAACCAGCAATCATTCTTCCATGCCATACCCTTTCAAGCACTTCACCTCTAAACTTCCATCCTTACTCATCACACTACCAAAATACTTAAATGCGCTCACATTTCCATTTCCTCCACATCCAGCCTCACTGTACATTCAGTGACTTCCCTTCTCTCAAAGAACATAACTTTACTCTTCCCTACATTCACCTTTAGATTCTGTTTCTTACACACTCTCCCAAACTCATTCATCAGGTCTTACAGTTCCCCTTCATCTTCACTTAACAACACAGTATCATCTGCAAACAACAGTACGGAAGCTTCCAAATGCTGCCCTCTCTTATTAGGGTTGCTCCACCATCCACTGCCCTACCTTGTATCTCTTTTATAACCCCATCCATATACAGATGCACAACCATGGAAACATGACACATCCTGTTTCAATCCAACATTCCGACTGAAAAATTCACTTGGTTCACTATCCACATGCACTGTAGCATTAGCACCCTCATACGTACTCTTAATGGCATTCAACAACTTCCCATTTACACCATATATCCATAATACTTTCCATATTTCATGTGTATCCACCCTGTCATATGCTTTCTCCAAACCCATGAAGGCCACATACAACTTCTTTCCCTTCCCTAAAAACTTTTCCACTAATGACCTAAGAATGAATATCTAATCTACACAACCTCTTCCCTTCCCAAAACCTCCCTGCTCTTCAACTAATTCCTCTTTTATTTCCCTAACTCGGTCAATAAGCATCCTAACATATACATTTCCTATTACATTAAGAAGACAAATGCCCCTACGATTACAGCACACTTCTTTTTCCCCTTTTCCTTTGTACAGGGGAGTAATTATACTTGACTTCCAATCCTCAGGGACTCTAACTTCCTTCGAGGCCAATCTGCACATCCTCCATATCCATTCTACTTCTATCTCTTCTACATGCTTCAGCATTTCACCACACACTCCATCAATTCCTGGGGCTTTCACCATTTTGACTTTCTTCATTGCTCCCACTACTTCCATCCTACTGATTCCTTCCTGTCTTCTCTCCTCCCTCCTCCTCCCAACCATTCCCCATCCACTTATTCTCACATTAGTTTCATTCTCCATGTTCAACAATTCCTTAAAATGTTCTCTCCATCTGCTCACTTTTTCTCCCTTCTCCATTAGCAATAGATCATTTCTATCTTTCACACCCCAACTTACTTCTTTATCACCCTGCCTAACTCACTTTACCTCTTTCCAGAACATTTTCTTACATTCCTCCCACTTTACACTCAAATTCCTTCCACATTCCTCATCCCCTCTCTTCTTACTCTTACTACAGTACTCTTTTCACCTCTCTCTTCCTCTCTACATATAACTCTCTCTTCTGTCTCTCAACTTCCTTCATGCCCATGTTTCTCATCCCCTCACTATATCCTTTCTTCTTTTGTGCCACAGCCTGTCTCACCTCTTCAGTCCACCATGCTGTTCCTTGCTTGTCTTCTCTTCACCCCAAATACCACCTCACATGCTGCACATATTTCTTTTGTGAATACCTTCCATGTCCCCCATCTGCTCCAGATCATATTTATCCAATCACTCCTCCACGTTTCTCTTATATTCTGCCTTTTTCCATCCTCTTGCAACCTTTCTACCCTCCTTGTATGAACTACTTCCTCCTATCCTGTCCTTCCCTTCTCCTTCTCCTCCTCCTCCTCCATTTCATCTGAACCTTGACCACCACAAAATCCACTCCCCCAACCTCTGTAGGCTCTTGCATCCATTACACACCTTCTCATTCTATCATCCACACACACACATTATCAATCCTTCCCTTCCATTCATTCAATTCACCACCATCTTTTCTCATCACTCGCCACATATACCTGTGCATCATTTTGTGTCTAAAGAGGGTATTGGCTATCACCAACTTCCTCCCTGCACAAATGTCCACTAGAGCACTACCATTCTCATCCACTTCTGAAGGCACACCCCACTCACCAACTACTCCATCCACCTTCACATTCCCTACTTTTCCATTCATATCTCTATTCAAAAACACTCTCAAACTTTACAATGCACACTTCCACATTTGTCCAGAATTCTTCTTTCACTCTACTTGCATGATCTTGCATTGGGACATACACACACACAATTATCCACATTTGTAGTCCAAGTTTCAGTCTTACCCACACAATCCTTCAGCTGACAAATCCATACTCTCTTATATTCTCCTTCCATCTCTTGCACACAACAATACACACTCCTTCTTTTGTCCTCTCATTCTTACCTACTCCTGCAAATATACACCATCCATACTCCCATTCTCTCACAGTCTCACCTTTCCATTTTGTCTCAGTTATTCCACATACATCCACTTCTGTACCCTCAAGCACTTGGACAATCTCTCTCTCTCTTTCACCTCATCATTCGCACCCCTTACAGTCCATGTTGCGATCCATACCATGTCCTTTGTTCGGTCCTTGTTGTCACCTGTTGGTCAGTCCTGGTCCATGGCTTCTTGTTCGAATTTTTAGTTAGCTATTTTCTTGGGAGGGGCACTAACCCTCCGTCAACCCACTTGCTGTCACGTAGGGAACACGTGTTGGTCTGTTATAAGGTTACCACCCAACGTTGTAAATGATTTCCTGGTTTACAGAAATCATTTGGCTTACCCCCTCAGTGTAGAGCTACCCTAAAATAGAGTACCACTACACTAAGTGGGTGGATGATAGGTGCCCTCACCTACCACTGCTACATAAAACTACAGTAATATACTGTAGATAATGTACGGTAACTAATATACATTTGTCTAGGAACTTGCTTGAAATCAGTGCTTTAGAGAGGGTATCAGAGTTTTGGTAACATTACCATACTCAAATACTGACATTAATATGTTATGCAGGTTAGTATAAAAGACAGAAATAAGCTTCTTCAACTAATTGGTCCCGATTAATCGGTCAAAAGGCTGATTACCGATTAATCGGCAAAGCGGTCGATTATCAATTACCTGTTGATTAATCGGCACCAACAGTAAGTTTACAGTACTGTATGTATCACAGAGTTTGACCAGGTATAAAGGACTGAATAGGGAGGCTGCCAAAAACAGAGCAGCATGGAGAGCTGCCGTTAGGTGACCTAGACTGATGCATGCAAGTATGCTGACTGTTGGAGCCTTTATGAATGATACAATTTGTTTCCCGATTCCAAATCTCACCATCTACCAGGGCCCATGAGAAAAAGACCTTCACCCAATCCTTTCCTGACTAACCTGCAAGTAGGCCTATCTATTTCATCACATTCTGCCTACCTGCACATACCCCTCAACTTTATTCTTCTTCAAATTTACCATTACTAACCTTTGTGAATCCTAACTTCACTACTGTATATTAAACTATCACCTTCGCAGACTTATCCATATTACAGTACTATGCTTCAAATAGTAATCACACTAAACTTAACTACAACAAACATTCGATCCTTCATTCACACACCTAATCCAGACACTTCCCTAAATTATCCTAATTATATAGACTAATTTTACTTCAAACCCAGTCATATAATCACAGAAAGAACTTAAGTAGGCAATCTGGTAATAAGTAAAAAAACAAGTTATGGAAGTAGGCTACCTCAAGCAACTTTTAAATCTCAAGGTCTTTGAAAGTCAATCACTGAATATCTCCATAGACTACTTACTTTCTCCCCTACTGCAATGCTGATGAACTAAAGGAATTAATATTAGGTTGAAGTAAATTTCATTATGAGAAAAATAAAGCAGTCCTCAATATAAGTTTATCTGTTTCAAGGTATCAAAATTTTCCAGTCAGTATGTACAGTATTATAAACTGGGGAACACTGTCAATTCAGCATGATAGGAAACAATGAAACTTCAACAGGCACTTTTTCTGTAGCTTAATGTATAGCAAAAGTGTGAAAAAGACAACCTACAATAGGAACTTCATCTACAGGCAGTTTTCAGCTGCTGAAAGTAAGTTAATGGAAGAACAGGTAGGACACGAATGAAGAGGAGGAACAAGGTGGGGGGTACATGAGAGAGGGAAGCATCATGAAAGGAAAGCTCATACCGAAAAGGAACAGAAATGCTTGGAGGTCCTTTTATCAAAGCCACTCCAATCATTTTATATAGAAAACAGATATCACCACTGCCAAAACTTTAAATGCACTAGTACCTGCAACTCAAGGTAGCAGCAGCCACTTTTCTTATGAAAGGATGGAGGAACAAGGTCATAGCTTCAAGCAACCCTGCTGAAATCACAGACATGACTGAAGTCAGAGGAGGTGAACATGCCATAGCAACCACATGAACACATGCAATACATTTCACCTAACCATTTGGGTAGGTGGGAAAACACAGGTAAGAATGTAAGTTTTTTTTTTTCCTCTAATGTTCTGGACTACATAGAGCCTATCTGCAGAGAGACTGGGCTTGCTTGGTTGAAATGTCAGAGAAATAAAGAACCTAAGCTCTTGCCTGTTTTCCCTCCCACTCAGTGTAGCCACTTGTCACTATGACTCAGTCACATTTCAGTGTACTTGTTTAGTACAAGGAGATCCCTGCTCCTAGTTTACGCTTCATGAATGGGAAGAATTAAGATTTTAAAATGCTGTTAAATGCTGTATGTTAATAAGAAACAAGATACAGTAAACAGTTTCCTCTACTACTTCCTAAATGCATTATCAGTTACATGCTTACAGAAGATATGGAGGCATATGTTATGGATTTTCACAAAACCCTGTTCATTCTATCATTCATGCCAACTAGCACAAACTTTCCACAATGAATTCAGCAACACTTAAGGTAACTTCAATTCATTCATTGTCCAGCCAGTACATTTATAGCAAACTCTGCCTGTTGCAAAGGAAACCCAGTACAGGTGCAACAGTACTTTCGTTTTCGTTTTTGAAGGCTCCAACATGCTTGCATGTGTCGGCCTTGGTCACCTAATTCATGAAAGCAGTACTGTACAGTAAGTGGATATCTGATACATTAAATACAGTATTTGGTTTGAATGCTGCCCATCAGAGCTTGTCTTTCTAATGCATTTTAACTCCATTTCACTGAAGTTCATAGTACTGTACTACTACTGTACTGTCATTGTAATGCTTATACTGAAACCTGCTCTACTTTCTGTAGTCAAATGCTGTACACTATTTTTTCCAGTGTCATCATAGGAATGTTCTAGTGACATTTTTAATTCATTAAATTATTCCATACTATTCCCTATATGTCAGCAGGTGGGTTGGTGGAGGGTTAGTGCCCCTCCCTGTACAACCACCAACTCAAAAGACAAACAGCCACCCCTTAGATGCTTATGGATAGATAGATAGACAGATCCCATACTATTCTTAGGATTACCTCATATAGGCTGACAAAGAATGGTGCTTGCTGTTACCATTTTATCCATCAGTAATTCCCTCTGCAGTTCCAAACTAATGAAGCAAGGGCTCCATTAGTGATTATTACTTTAACAAGTTCTCACTAAATTTCAACATCATTTTCAGGGGATGTAAAAAGAGGTATTGACTGTAGCTGCACAATTTAACCCCTTCATAATGATGATGTCTCTTAGAAGTCTGTTCTTGCAACTTAATTTATTCTGTACCAGAATGAAACTAATGCGAGTATAAGTGGATGGGGAATGGTTGGGAGGAGGACGGAGGAAGACAGGAAGGAACCAGTAGGATGGAAATAGTGGGAGCAATGAAGAAAATCAAAATGGTGAAAGCCCCCAGGAATTGATGGAGTGTGTGGTGAAATGCTGAAGCATGTGGGAGAGACAGTAGTAGAATGGATATGGAGGATGTGCAGATTGGCCCCAAAGGAAGGAAGAGTCCCTGTGGATTGGAAGTCAGGTATAATTATTCCCCTGTACAAAGGAAAAGGGGAAAAAGAAGTGTGTTGTAATCATGGGGCATTTGCCTTCTTAGTGTAATAGGAAACGTATATGTTACGATGCTTTCTGGGGGAGGTGGTGGCTCAATCGATAAAGAGGTGGCCTGTAGTCCTAATGGACCCAGGTTCAAATCCGTGCTGGGCTAGGGAACAGTTTAAGGATTTGAATTTCATTAAATCAGGCTTTACTAATCTACCAAAAGACCTGCCGACATATCATAAAAATACCCCCACTAATACTAATACCAATACACCAGTCCTGGATGAGACAGCCCTAGCATGTATTCAATAAGGACGGTGGGTGTTAGCGCTGAAGTGGTGACATGTAGAGGTGCGTATGTACGAGGACTGCTGGGCCTTGATAGCAGGCTGTGAAGCCTATGCCTGGAGTCGAACACATTAAGAGAAAAAAGAGAGAGAGAGAGAGAGAGAGAGAGAAACCTCTTCATTTATCTATTGCCAGACATCTCAATTCCTTAATGGGTGGCCACAAACAAATTGCCTCTTGTCAGGGGGATAAAACAATTTCTTTTAACTTCCTCACAGATATTTTCCTCTCAAGCTGAATAAAATCATCCAATGGTAGCAATTACATTTTAAGAAGTTGCTTCAGATTTATGATATTCATTTTCCTAGCAGTATCAAATGCCGAGTCGAGATGTGGGAGGCCATGCATACCCATCAGGCAGTGTCCCCACCTGGTCAGCCTCCTCAATAACCCAACCATCGCAAACCTCAATGCTCTGAGGAGGGCCACGTGTAGGGTGGTCGACAGGCAGCCCTTCGTAAGTGATAACCAGTAATACAGTGGACTAATGGTTAAAATTCCTAAGTCAGAAATGAGGGCCTTCCATTGGTTTGATCCCAATCAGGTGACTGTAGGTCTTTTATCATGTACTGCTACCAAGGGAAGTAGGTTTGTCATCTGCCATTAAATGTACTGGACCACAGTAACCAAGCCTTGGACTCCTACACCTCAAAGGGAGTACTGTACTGTAAAATGAGAGTGGCCATTGTACCCCATAATATATAGGTAAGAGATGAGTTCTAAAATATCACAGCTTCTTATATACTACTGCTACTGTAAACTTGGGGGAGACTGACTACAATGGAATTTTAAAAGGCAATTTTTTCTTTAATTTACTGATGACCTAATAGCAACAATGGATGACCAAAAAAGGCTGTTTAAAACATCTGCCTGTACTTTGCAGTCAGTCCTCACATGTGTGAATCATTCTGAATCCAAGAGATTGCCAGAGGCCATTCTGTCATACACTTTCAAGGATTTAGGTGATCTTCTATGGCTTCAATGATCTGGACTATGGTAGCTTAGTCTCAAACCTTCCTAAATTTTGGAAGGAATATTATATTATAGCTATTACCTCATTGAAAGTCTACGACATGAGCAGGTAAAATGTTGTTTTAAGTGTAACAACATAAAATACATGATTTCTCTTCATGACTGAGGGGTTAAAACATAAAAAAAGCACTCACTTCTGATTTAAGAATAGTATAATGAATTACAAGCACTTCTGAGTGAGGCACTAGTGTTGATGCATCAGCATCTTACGGTAAGATAACTAACTGTACGGGACGTAGTATCTTTACATTGTGGGAAGCCTTTACTCATTATGGACACTTATGTCACATTTGTGCTGTGAAAAATTCCTACAGGTTGCCAAAATCAGTCTAACCTATTCAGTATTTTCTTTATTCCTGTTATTGCCCCATGATTTTCATGTCAAGCAAGACTTGCTTGTTAAAGGTTAATGGAAATTTATTCCAACCCCATTATTACACACCTTAATTGTGTCTGGGTGTAATGAGACGAGTAAAGGTACTCTTTTCACAGCAACGAAGTTAATAACACACTAAAAGAAATGATGCCCAACACCACCAAGCTAACTAAACAGTCATCCAATCATCATTTGGCTGGAAACTCAATCATATGTATAGTACTTTAAACTGAGCAAAATCCAAGATGATTATCATAGTATTTTAGGTATCATTATACACAGCTGAGACTCCTTCCTCCCAGCGTTTTCCACCAACTGGTGGGAAATCATTTAGCCGGTTTTGGAACTTGATTAAAGCTTTCCATCCATAGAAAACATTGGCTAAACCATAACCAGTCCTAGTATTGTAATTCCTTAGGAGAAAGACTGGCACATTTTTCAGCTGACTACATTTTTTGTCTTACTTATACTACATAGTATGAATATGGAATGCATTAGAAATTTGTAAATTTGTCCTGTGTTGACAGTGTAACAGACAAGTTATGTTCTAAATTTCCTAAATGGTTAAAGAGCAAAGGTGAAATTTAATTCCTCCCCCAGGTATGCTGTCCCCAAGCAAGCCTTCTGCCAAGGGAGTGTGGCCGCTCCCTCTTCCCAGACAGGATACATGGAGGGAATGAGACGGGTATTGGAAAATATCCTTGGATGGCTGCTTTGGCCTACTCAGGTAAAGTGGATAACTTCCTCTGACCCCCGAAGTTCCTACATTACATGGCAACAAGCTCATTAAAGTATATTAAGATGTGTGAATGCACCATCAATTATACAAGTTCTCCATCATACACTAGTGTCTTGGTACTCATGATACAACCTACTTCAAAACAATTACCAGATGCCTACTTATTTGTATTTCTTAACTTTTTTTTGTCTCTATAGAGAATGGGATTCCTGGGGTACGATTCCTGTGTGGAGGTTCAGTGATTCACAAGCGATACATCTTGACAGCAGCTCACTGCCTTCACCCTAGTCAGCTCGGACCAAAGAAACTGTAAGTGTAACTGGTTTGCTATATGACTTCAACCTTTAATTATGGAGCATTCTGTAATTTATTCTTTTTCCTCACAATGCATTATCATCACTAGTAATAAGTGAGACCATCTGGCCACAGCAAGGGTCAAATGATTGAGTCAGCTGACAGGGTTAGTGGAGATACCCCTTCACCATGAGAAATTCTCCCTAACTTGTACAAAAATATCTTACAGTGGCATGCATAAGTAAAAAGACTTCTTTCCAGAGGTTAAAAGACAATTAATTATTCAGTTGTAACATGAAGAAGTCTACATTCAGTTTACATATTGAACTCCTTCAGCACAAGGACATTTGTTTTTATTTTATTCATGCTACCTACAGATGATTTTACTAAGGTTATCTGGTTGCGAATGAGTTAGGAACAGTCTCTATTTGCCCCTTCAGTACCATTTTGTCTTTTTCATTTTGTTGTTTTTGGTACAACAGCTCAGGATTGAACTTCCAAACTGAAGGGGTCTGGGTGATTGGTATTTTATAATCTTAGCTCTTAGTGGATAATGACAGATACAAGACTGATTAAAAGAATTATGCCAACACAAAATGTGTTTATGAGGATATGGTAATTCATCAGTTTAGACAGTTCATGACACTGAAACAAGATCATCAGCAACTTAATCATCATCAAGCACTGTTGTCATCAATCATTGTTGTCATCAGTCATCATCGTCATCATCATCATCAAGACCCCCCTCCTAAAGATGGAGTGAAGTAGGGCCAAAAAAATAAGGAAGAAGAAAGCACAAACGAGGGAGAAATATCTAAGGACTACCTGGTGGTGGCTAAAAAGAAAATCATCCATCCATCTAGCCATCATCCAATCCTTTATTCCCTCTTCAGGAGCATAAAGGCTTAGGGCTAGGCTACTCAGTCAAGACATTTAAGGCTGGTAACCAGTTGCTAAAACTAATTAGTCTAAAAATGATTATCCACAGAGCATTTGTACGACTGGGGGACTACAAATTGAGCACTGATGTAGACTGCGAACGAACTCCCCAGGGCAACGACTTTTGTGCCCCACCTGCACGGAACTATACCGTGGAGGAAACCATCATCCACCCGAGCTACAACACCCGTGCCAGCTACTCCGACGACATTGCTCTTATTAGGCTAGCACAGACAATTAACTTCACTGGCGGTGGTGAGTTGCCACTATTCT
>JAGKTI010004143.1:36607-52328 GCA_018397915.1 Birgus latro
ATATATATATATATATATATATATATATATATACAGTAGGCGCGGAAAGTGTTGACGCCATCTTAAAAAAAGAAAACATTCTTGTGGTTAGCAAGGAGAAACAAATAAATTAACACTCACCATTGAATTTAGTATTTACTGGCATTCCCCTTCACCTTTATTATCTTCTTAAGGCGTCTGGGGAGACTGATGGCGTAGTTTTGCAGAACAGACGGACTAAAACTGCTCCATAGCTGCAGCCTCAAGTTTAGGCAAAGATGATGTGTCCATACTACGCAGCTGCCGCTTCATGTGCGCCCATAAATTCTCAATGGGATTGATATCTGGGCTGTTTCCGGGCCAATCTCGAATAAAGGGAACCTCACAGTCTGTTAGCCACTGTTTCACTGACTTTGCAACATGTGCAGGGGCAGAATCTTGCATAAATACTCTTGCCTTGGTTTTATCAAAAGAGTCACTTAAAACATCACATAAGAGCTCCAAATAATTGTTCTGGTTCACTTTTTCATTTGCAGGTAGAATTACCAACCTACCAACACCATAATATGTAAAGCAGCCCCAAGCCATGAGTGAGGCTGGGTATTTAACAAACTTGGAAGTGTACTTAGGATCCAGGGGGTCACTGCCTGGTTTGCGGTACACTCGTGATGAAGGGGTACCAGTGACAGTAAATGTTGACTCATCACTCCAAAGCACAGTTTTCCATTGCTCCTCACTCCAGGCAAGATATTTCTTACAAAAATTTACTCTCTTTTTCTTCTGAAGTGCAGTTAGCAGTGGTTTTTTACGAGCACAAAAACTCCTGTAGCCCAGATCGTCATGCAACAGCTGCTGCACACTTCTGACAGACACATCTGCCAGCAACTGTGGGTTCTTTTCTTTTAAATCCCGTGCTGTTAGCCTTGGATCCTTGCTAACTTGCCTTGAGATCAGCTGACGGGTCCTGAAGGTTGTCTTATGAGGTCTCCCAGGCTTGGGAAGTGGAGTGGGAGGAATGGCCTCCCCACTGTCCTTGAACCACTTCACCAGTCTCTGCACTGTCCTCAGTCTAACACCATCTGATTTGCAATAAATGGGAGTTTGTGGCCAGCTTTGTATAATCACTTCCACACGTTTGTCCTTGCTTGTGGTTACTTTAGGCATGATGAGAATGTGGTAGGTAACCAAATAACTGTGTTATTTGAGTCAAAACATGCCCTCGTGGTGCATCACACACAGAGACAATCCTCCTGTGGCTGCCCAAACATTACTGAGCCTGCTCCTGTGGTGCCAAACCTATCAAGCAGGGTTGCCAGCTTCCGTTGAAAAAGCGACAGCTCATTTCGCATCACAGGGGAGGGTAGTATTGACCCTACTTCACTTAACGCGAAAAAGAATGACGTCGGCAAAAAAGCGTCAATACTTTTCACGCCTACTGTATAACCTGTCTAGTTTTAAACACATTAATGTTTTTTGCCTGCACCACCTCCTTGTCTATGCCATTCCAAGCACCTATGCATGTATACAGGAAACTGGATCTTTTAAGATCATTAAGACATCTACTCTTCCTCAACTTGAAGTCATGACCTCTTGTTCTTCCATCGTCCAACACAAAAAGAGCCACTCTATCCACCTTGTCCAGTTTCTTACATTTCTTAACATCGTGATCAAGTCTCCTATTTCCCTTTTCTCGCACAGTGTTTGTAACTTCAGTTTTTCCTATCTCTCCTAGTAGGTCCGTTCCCTTAAGCTTGGTATCATTCTTGCAGCCGTTCATTGAATCCTCTCCAGTTTATCAATATGCTCCTTCAAATGAGGTGACCATACCACAGCCACATACTCTAGTTTTGGTCTTATCATGATCACTATCAACTCCCTCAGCATTTCCTCGTTCATTTAATTAAAAGCCACTCTCGTGTTGGTCAGTAATCCATAAGTGTCTCCAATGATTCTGTTTATATGCTTTTCTGGTGACAAGTTATCCTGAATAATCACTCGTCTTTTCTTTTACTAATTATCTCAATGCCCATTTTAAATGTACAATCTGGTCTTTTTTCACTCACTCCCATTTCTAATGCATGACACTTCCTGGCACTGAAATCAGTTTTTCAAGCCTGGCTCCATCTGTGGAGTTTATCCAAGTCCTCTTGCAGTTCTTTACAAGTATCAATACATTTAATATGTTTCATAATTTTTGCATCATCTGTGAACATAATGTAACATTACTGGGGCTAAGCCAGAGCCCTGGGGTACTCCACTGGTCACATTTTTCCATTGTGAAACCTTGTCCCTTCTGACTGTTCTCATCTGCCTTCATATCAGATAACCTTCCTTTTAAAGGTCTTCAACTTCCTCAGCAGTCTCTTATTGGGCACCCTGTCAAATGCTTTCTTGAGATATAGATAGACACAATCTGCCCACCCCTCTCTCTCATGTATGACATCTATTACCCTACTATAGAAACTTGATACGTTAGTAACACAAGATTTTCCTTCCCTAAAACCAAACTGTCCATTTCCTTCTAAATCTTTTTCTAATAATTTTCTCACAGATTTTACACACAACACTAGTAAGTGATACAGGTCTGTAATTGAGTGGATCTTCCCTATCTCCTCCCTTTAAGACTGGCACAATATTTGCTGTTTTCCAGTCTTTAGGTAACTGTCCATTTTCCAGAGAGCCCTTAATGATGACATAAACAGGCCACACTAATTGATCAGCACATTCTTTCAGGATCTGTCCAGCCACACTATCTGGTTCCACTGCTTTCCTCACATTAAAGTCCCTCATCAGCTGTAGCAACTCATTCATGTCAACTGCAGTTTCTGCCATTCTCATTCTGGGTTCCATTTCAGGTTCATTAAAATCCTCTTTCAACACACAGACTGACTGCAGCTTGTTTTTCATTATTTTGCATAAATTTCCTTCTCTTTCATAAGTTTCATCTCTCTCTCTCAATGTTATTATGTTGTCCTTAATTTTCATTTCACCATTTACAAACCTACAAAATAGCTTCGGTTCATTTTTTACATTTAGTTACAATATCTTTTTTGTACTGTATTCCCTTCCTTCCTCTCTCCACACCCCTACATATTCATTTCTTACATGCTTGTGTTCTTCCCAAGCCCATTCACCATACCTTCTTCTCACTTCATTCCATGCTCTGTGTCTTGCCTCAAGTGCCATTCTACACCTATTGTTAAATCATTCTTTCTTCCTTACCACTGCTGTGGAGAATTTTGGGACATATTTACTAACTCCTGCTTTATAAACTTCTATCAGAAACTCATATTTCTCATCAACTTTGTAACTGCATTCATTTTGCTCCTGTCTGCACTTAGGAAATATATCCATAGGGAAGTAAAGGCTGCCCTTCCATAATTGTATCTATTTTCTCTGTGTTTTTCATCTCTTTAGCCTTCTCTTACTTCCTCTTGAGCTGTGAGCGGGAAATAGGCTGTAACCCACAACTTGAGCTAAAATGTCCGTCCACCCCTGTACTGAATGGTCAAAGTTGCACGCTGGTCCAATCACTCCCAACGAACCTCCAGCACCTGATTTATACAAATGTAACCCACAAGCAGTGTCAAAACGTCTGTACACATCCTCACTGAATGTCCAACTTGCACAGCCACCAGGATAAGTCTTTCCTAACTGCCACTAAGCGTGTAACACAGACCGCAAGCCACGAGTACATGTTCGGTAACATCGGCCATCTGCCTCCCTACTGAATGTCCAAAGTCACCTGATCACCGGAAGTTGAGATTCCGCATGGCCACTGGGCATGTAACACTGACTGCAAGCCAAGAGTAAATATTCGGTAAAAGCACCCGTCCACCCTGTAACAGAAGGGTGAAAATCCTGCCTAGAGCCTAGCTTCTCCCCCCCTCCCATCCCTCCTCCATACCCTCCTGGCCTCCCCCTCACACCCTTCAGTCCCTCTCCTCCTTTGCACTGATAGCACTGACTCATGAGTTTTTACAATTTTTTGTTATCTATTCGAATA
This sequence comes from Birgus latro, assembly GCA_018397915.1. Taxonomy (NCBI): domain Eukaryota; kingdom Metazoa; phylum Arthropoda; class Malacostraca; order Decapoda; family Coenobitidae; genus Birgus; species Birgus latro. Next base: position 40,593 of record JAGKTI010004143.1, read on the forward strand.
CTATTGACCGTATCGAAATTCCAAAGTGACCACAAGAAAGCTCATGAAATTCTGCATCTAGACATGTGCTTAACTCCTGGAAGGTGCTGGCAAAATTTTGCACTGGGATGGTGGGAAGTTATATGAAGGTAAGTTTTACTACTGAAGACTATTTATTCTCACAGCATTTCTGTACCTTTACTCATCAGTTTTCTGTGTTTTTATTAGCTTATCTTATAGTATACACACCAGCAAAGATGATGATATACCATTTATACCAATTTAACCTATTTCTGGTGGCATACTTGGCCATGGAATTTTTTTGTGGCCCGAGTGCATCTATCACTGATGTCAGATAAATGATTTTCCAACTGTTCTGAGTTTTTTTGTGGATGTTTTCTGTTTATGCATTGTTTCCTTGGTGTATAGCATTAATATGGATAATCTTATGTGTGTTTTGATGTCTAAGTATGGCAGACTGACCTGAAAACAGTGCCAAAATTTGGAGGGGTATTGTACATACAGTACAGAGTAGTGTATAATTTTCTGTATTTAAAATTCAAACATCAAAACACCACCATTCACAAATCCTAATTTTCTACCAACAGATGTGCCTTGGGGGGAGACCTGGGCAGGACTCATGTGGAGGAGACTCAGGGGGTCCTCTAGTCGTCATTGGGCCTCGAGGTCCCCCTTACCTACAAATTGGGTTGGTGTCATATGGACCAGCTCACTGTGGCCAGCAGAATATCCCTGGGGTGTACACTACCATCAGTCACTACAGGGAATGGATTGATCTCAACATTCAACCCTAGAAGGATGCATTTCTAAACAAGACCAGAAAAAACTAGACGAGCTGGATCAGTCAACATAACACTGAACAGGGATGCATTATAAAGACCAAACAGAAAGTGGCCGTACAAAAGTTGGATACATTTCAACCTAAGATCACAGAGAGATTCACATACTGTATAAAGATGATGAGACAGAAAGAGGATATACAGAACTAGCGTAAAACCATACAGGGATCTGGTACGCTAATGTAGATGACCAGAAAGACAAAGGTCATACATGAGCTGGAAACACTTTCAAATACAACAGTAACTGGATGTTTTATAAAGAAGACAGACAGAAGATCATACAGGAACTGCATCAATCTCAACCTCAGACCATAGAGGGATGCACTTGGAAAGAAGACAAGAAAGAAAGAGGATATATTAGAATGACATAATTTTAATATGACAGTAAAGCACAGAGAGCTGCCATTCTGTGACCAAGGCTGATTCATGCAAGCATGTTGGAGCCTTTATAAATGGAACAAAACAAAGTAAAGGAACGCGCTTATAAAAATTACCAAACAGAAGAGAATAGATCTCAACATTAGACTACCAAATAATGCGTTTACAAAGATGAAGACAGAAAGAGTACATAGGAGACAATGGACTGATCACAATGCAAGACCTTACCTGGATACATTTCTGAAGACACTGAAACAGAAAGATGTTACACAAGAGCAAGATAGAGTTCAATGCAAGACTACAGAGAGATGAACTTACACAGAAGACCAAACAGCATGAGGTAACACAAGGCCACCAAACATAGTATGAGAAAAATGAAATCAGTGGGGGATAAGAAGGGTGGATTATTTTAAAAACACAAATTCAGAGCATTATCTAAGCCAAGATGCAAAGATCACAGTATATCATATACAGTAATATAAGTTAAAAAGAAATAACAGAGTTAAACTGGATGTTAGAAAAATATATCAAGGTGAGTTATTGTAAACAGCGAAGTCAGAGAGGGAGATTAACAAGTTAACCCTACCAACCTGATTGTCTTTCTTGCTCCATTTTTGCTAAGGAGGTACATAAGGACTTCATTAAGCTCTTCACCACATGAGGTCTCCCCCAAACTGTGTCAGGTCGTATGTTCAGAAGAAAACAAAAAAAATCAAGTTCATGGAAGTGCAAGGTAGGGCAGTGGATGTGGGGGTGGCTCTAATGAATGAGGGTGAGGTGTGCAAGATTTTGGTGTTGCTGTTTGCTGATGATACAGTATTGTTGAGTGAAGATGAATGGTAGTTGCAAGGTCTGCTTAATGAATTTGGGACAGTGTGTAAGAAGAGGAATCAGAAAGTTAATGTAAACATGAGTAAAGTTATGGTTGGATGGTGAGGATATGGAGAATAAGAGTGCATTCAAGTACTTGGGTAGTGTGATGAGTAAGGATGGAAGTTTTGGGGATGAAGTGCTTGAAAGGGTACAGCAGGGAAGGAAGATTGTTGGTTCATTGAAAGCGGTGATGAGAAATAAGGAGGACAGTATTGTGATCCCTACCCTGATGTATGGAAGCGAGGCATGGACCTTGCTAGAGGGGAACAAGTCAAGAGTGAGAGCAGTCGAAATGAGTTACCTGAAAGGAGCATGTGGAGTGACATGGAGGGAAAGGCTGATGAATGAAGAGGTGAGAGAACGTTGTGGGGTGGATGTAGATGTGATTGCAAAAATTAGGAAAAATACACTGAGGTGGTTTGGACATGTGGAGAGAATGGAGAATGAAAGACTGACTAAGAGGGCGTATGTGGGTAAAGTGGAGGGAGGGAGGGAGGGGGAGGGGGAAACTGAGGTTGAGGTGGAGGGATGGAGTTGAGAGGTATATGAGAGAAGAGGGGGTGAGTTGGGGGAAGGGCAGTCAAATGGTGGGTGACACAGTGACTTGGAGGCATTTTGTGTGGCCACCCTTTGTGGGATTAGGGCGTCGGGCTATAGATAGACAGACAGAAGTTCATGGAATATTATGGCAAGTTTGAAAAGACAATGCTTACTGTTGTTATTAAGCAAGAGAGAGAGAGAATTACTGAGTCGATTATAGTGTAAAATCTGATGAACTGGAAACTGACAGTACAAAGCAAAGTTAGGAGTACAGTAATCTCCGCACTATCCGATGTAATAGAGCCAAAGGCATGTCCAGAAAGTGGTCTTGTGCTGGATACTATGCCTTGAAGCTCCAACACAGGTCATTCTGGACCCTAACCTAACCTAAATCAGAAAACCACCTACCTACCTCCCAGACATGCCTAGCACTTATTTAAGACCCCATTCACATAAATAATGGACATAAAGCATGAATTAATTGAATTTTAACCAAATGGTGATGATTCAGAGGTGAATATGGAAAGATGTTCATCAGCTGATAGCATAGTGAACATAGGTAACAGACATGAAAATCACTATGATAATCACCTTTTTCACAGCCTATGCACTCAAATATGGGACACAATGCATGAAATAAATAAAATGTAACCAGAAAAAGGATGATTCAGAGGTGAGTATGGCAAAGATGTTCACCAGTTGATAGCATAGTGAATGTAGGTAACAGACATGAAAATCACTATGATAATCACCTTTTTCACAGTCTATGCACTCAAATATGGGACACAAAGCATGAAATAAATAAAATGTAACCAGAAAAATGATGATTCAGAGGTAAGTATGGCAAAGATGTTCACCAGTTGATAGTATAGTGAACGTAGGTAAAAGACATAAAAATCACTGAGAAAATCATCTTTTCACAGCCTATGCACTCAAATAGGGGATACAAAACATGAAATAAATAAAATATAACCAGAAAAATGATGATTTAGAAGTGATTATGGAAAATATTTGGCAGTTGATAGTGTACTTACATGTCTGTGGTGGTTGTTTAACCCACCTCTAAAGCTCTGACAGTGGTGAAAATGCTCTTGAAGCATATACAGTAACCCAGTGCTGAACTGCACTTAATCCTTAGCACTGTGAATTATGATTGTTTAAACAAAAACGAAAACTACCGCCAGCCTTCTCGAGAACCGCTTACTCATGACGGCAGTTGAGAGAGAACTGGGGGGAGCCTGGAGAGCGGGAAACTATCGTAAACACAGCTGTTCAGCGCTGTGCGCCCAATTCAAATTTATGGGTCAAAAATAATCAGATTTTTTGTGGGGAGGTTGCATTTTTTGGCATTTTGGGGTTCCAAACGTCCCACCCAACGATGTCCAGACAGCTGGGTGTCCGGTTACTGGGCATCCAGATAGTAGGGTGATTACTGTATAAAAAGCACCACTGACTGCAGAAACAGTCACTTGACTGACATGCTTAGTGGACTGCAGTTATATTCTATGGTTGAAAGTTCATACCTTGAGAGGAATGCCACAAAAAAAGTTTCAGCTACTGTAAAAGACATCAAGTTGATCTACACCAACTCTTGGATTATTTCACACAAAATACAATTTTCAGTCAAAACTATTAAAGCATCAAATAACAGAGGCAATTGCACCAAAGATATGATTAATCTAGTATGGCACTGCATGACATCTGCAAAACTTCATATTACAGTAAAGTATTACTGGTATATATTAATACAGATTATACTGAAAGTATACATTACCACATACAACATTCTTTTATCGTGGGTTATAAGAGTCATGCTTATACAGATATTACTGTACTAGCCACCCATCCATCATCTAATCCTGTGTTGCCCCATGAGGACCGTACAAGCCCGGGGCTAGGCAAGTTGATCCTGACATCTATGATGAGAGCGACCAGCCTCACTCATCCCTGAGTGGCATTACGTGAGCAATAAACCCCAACCACCCCTAGGATTACCTGTAAACCTGTGCCAGCTCAATCCAATTGGAGCGCCTTAATTGCCCACTAAACCAACAGGTGCTATAGTCTAGTTATATGGTTACCACCCAGTGTAGTAAATGGTTTCCTGGTGTACAGGAAACCATTTGGCTTGTCACTCAGTGAAGAGTCAACTCCAGACAGAAGGAAGATGAAAGAATGAAGGAAAGGAAGACAGAAATGGAAGGAAGGAAGGATAAGAGGAAAGGGCAGGCACCCAAGATCAGCACTACATCGAGAGAGTGTAGTGCTGTTCTTGAGTGCCTGCCCTTTCCTCTCATCCTTCCTTCTCTCCTTTCTTCCTCTTCTGTCTTTCTTTCCTTCATTCTTTCCTCTTACTGTACTAGCAGTTCATATAAACATCATCTAGCATGACATGCAATCTTCATCTTCAGCATTATTCATAATCACATGCTGCTTTGATTGTTAGTCTGGCTAGAAATCATGACCAACAGACCATACATGTGGTACATGTGGCAGAATTATTTACTGAAAGCATGTAGAAAACCTGTATATATTTATAATAAAATATCCTCATGCACATGTAGTTTTTCCTCTGGGATATGAAAAAGTTACTCATTTCTTTAGATCATGGTCATACAGCACTTGTACAAGGTTGAAAGAAACAAATGGGGAATACTCTAAAAAATACTGCAGCATGCAGGTATGTGTATGCTTTTGTAGAAAAAAATGGCAGGCCAGGAAATAAATAATTCACCATCATCATCCAGACCTCCCTTCCCACCCTAGGACAGGGTGAGGAGTAGCAACGTCCAGACAGCCCAAATTTGTCCAGTCCAATGGGACACGCATCCATTCACTCATCATTCAAGCCCCCAGAATCCTGGCTCTATCTGATACAACAAAAACATTCACCACATCCTCTAGCTTCACATATACGTATCCAACAGAATCAATCCGGATGCAGTCATGTTAAAAAGGTGTGCCAAATCCCTGATCATGAACTTCTCCTCACAATATTCATCCAGCCAACTCTATCTTTTGACAGTCCCCTAGCCTCACCAACTTCCAAACCTCTCTTCCTAGCACACTCATCCACCATATATCTCCACCATCTCTTTGGCCTACCTCGCCTCCTCCCTCCTTCGTATTCGCTCAAATATGCCTTTATCACCACTCTATTGTTATCCATTCTCTCCACATGACCATACCATCTCAGTACCCTCACTTCAGTTCTGTTGTCCACGGACTTTCTCACTTCAAATCTTTCACGAATCACATTATTTCACATCCTATCCACTCTCTGTACTCCATATACATTCCTCAGCAGTTCCATCTCCACTGCTCCCACTCTTGACTTTTCATTTTCATGTCAGCCCATAGTCTTACATCCATATGTTAAAGTTGGCACTAACACTCCTTCATGTTTTTTTTTTTTTTTTTATGTGTCCGACTCTGGGCATAGGCTTTACAGCCTGCTATCAAGGCCCAGCCGTCCTCCTACATACTACATGTCACCACTTCGGCGCTAACACCCACTGTCCATATTGAATACATGCTAGGGCTGTCTCATACAAGACTGGTGTATTGGTATTAGCGGGGTTATTTTACGACATGTCGGCGGGTCGTCTGGTAGATCAGTAAAGCCTGATTTAATGAAATTCAAATCCTTAAACTGTTCCCTGCCTCAGCGAGGATTCGAACCTGGGTCCCACTAAGCCTCATGCAGCTGCACCACTCAAGCCTCTGTTTCTTATCAAGACCTTCATAGCACCAGCTACCTTCCTTCCTTGTGTCACTCTACTTTCCACTTCTTTTGCACATTTTCCTCTCTTTTCTATCACTGTACCCAGGTATTTGAACTCTCTCACTAATTCCAGTCTCTCTCCATTCACTGTAACATCACACTGGGAGTCACCTTCTCTCTCAATAACTATCATTTTACTCTTTTCTACATTTACTCCCAAGACACGACACTCACAGACATCAGCAAAACTCTGTACTAGTCTACCAAGTTCTTGTCCGGTATTTGCAAGTAGTACTGCATCATCAGCTTACAACAAATTTGAGATATTCCATCAATCACCATTCATTACCAATGCCATCCCTCTCTCCAGTACTCGTGTTTTTACTTCTCTCATCACCCCATCCATACATATATTGACCAACTATAGGGACATCACACACCTTCGTCGCTCACCCACACCGATTGTGAACCATTCATTTAGATGCCCATTTACTCTTATACATGATTCACTACCATCATAAAAACTCTTGACGGTACCTAGCACCTTACCATCTACAAAGTACATGCGAAAAACCTTCCACAATCCTTCTCTGTCCACTTTGTCGAATGCTTTTTCCAGATCCATGAATGCCATAACACCTTATAATCCTTCTCACAAACTTTCTCCACTATCTGTCTTACTGCAAATATTTGATCCACACATCATCTGCCACTCCTACAGCCACCCTTTCACCCTGTTCACCACTCACAAGGACTTCTGATATCTCTCTTACTTTCACTATAATAATTCTTCCATATACCTTCCCTAACACACTCAATAAACTTATGCCTCTGATTCACATACTTAATAAACACAAAGAGCCACGTTCTGGACAACCCACCACACACGAATGTGAGAAATTTCAATGAGATGATAATGATAATGATGTCTGCCAACCAAGAAATGCTCAGAAAATCTGGAATTTGTCTTGGAACTAATCTCTCAGAAATACCACTATCCAGATTTCACTAACCATAATCCAAGATTTACGAAACTAATATTTGTGGAAGAAAGAAGGATTTTTGCTTGGATGTCTATATCTATGTTCCTTCATTAGTCTGTAAAAACTGTCAGCTACAGCAAATTCAAGGAAGTAATCAAAAGATTCATTTATCCATTAACTAAGACAGTTGACAATGAATCAGTACTCGGCCTAATAGGCCACTTAGCTGATTAATCGGTAATCAGCCCTTTGACCGATTAACCAGGGCCAATATTTCTATCTCTTATACTAACCTGCATATCGTATTAATGCCAGTATGTGAGTATGGTGATGTTACCAAAACTCTGATACCCTCTCCAAAGTATTTCAAGAAAGTTCCTATACTAATGTAGATTAGTTACCGTACAGTATCTAAATTAGTTTTATGTGCTCCTCCTGTTTATTTTTACCATTTCCCATATTACAGAACAGATAGGTAATGAAAATAAAAAAAACAAGTTTTTCATTTTGTTATAGTTCTTCATACAGATTGATACATTTTCTGTACACTAACATTTTTAATAGCATCTAGGATCACCACAAGAACAAGAAAAACAAGAAAAATGACAGATTCTAACAAATTACAACCAGGACGCACAGAATGACATGTTGCAACAAAGCAAAACTAGACTATAGAAGAGTGGCAAATGACTAAAACTATTTGCACTCCAAACAGGAGATTGCAGTTGAGCAGTAAACAAAGTCGAAAATAACATTAGGGTGATGTCTTTAACTTTGTGCTACCAATAATTTCATGAAGATTAATCACATTTAAAATTTCATAATAAACAGCCGATTAATCGATATCGGCCAATTACTGACTACCGATTAATTGCTTATCAGCACAATCCTACCAAAGACAGAAGGCATTTTACTCTACAGTACTGCACTACTTACTCTAAAACCAGAACAATTAAGTCAACATTACAATAAGTGGGTACATAAGAGATGCAGTGGTATTAGAGGTAGACTGCAAGACAATGCTGATTTCATATGTGCAATGTGTCGGGGAGAGCAGGTGGAGATTGTCAGGCGTCAAAAGGACTGAACTTGCTGGCGAGTCTCTTGAGCGTGTGGACAAGTTTTGTTATTTGAGAGACATGGTATGTGCTGGAGGTGGGGCAGGAGCTACCTCTGTGGCTAGAGTGAGGAGTGGTTGGAAGAAGTTCAGGAAGCTGTTGCCTCTCCTGACATTGAGAGGGTTCTCCCTCCGTGCTAAAAGATCTTCGTAAGCGGCATGTGTTAGGAGTGCAATCTGTATGGTAAGGAGAATGGGGTAGTAAAGGAAGATGATAATCGCAAGCTCAAATGTACAGAAATGACAATGATTAGGTAGATGTGTATTGCGTCCTTGGGTGTGAGGCCTAGGGGAGTTAGGTTTACAATGGAAGAAGTGAGGGGTAGGATGAGACTGGAGTGTATTGGTGCTGTGATGAGGAGAGGTAGACTGTGATGATCTGGGCATGTGGAGAGGATGGCAGATGATAATTGGGTGCAAAAAGTGAGACGTGTTAATGTTGCGGGTTGGGTTGTGAGAGGCATACTGATAAAGACCAAGGACAAGGTCACTGAGTGCTGGGGTAGGGTTCCGAAAGGTAGAATGAAAAAGACCTGGGACGAAGTCATTGTGTGTGAGTGTGACCTCAGGGATAAGGGGATGAGGTAGACTAAGATGGTTTCAGTATGTGAAGAGGATGGAGGATGATAATTGGGAGCAGAATGTGAGAAGTGTTAATGTTGGGGGTAGAGAGACCGAAAAAGACCTGGGACGAGGTCACTGAGTGTGACCTCAGAGATAAGGGACTGAATAAGGAAGTTGCCGGAGATCAAGCAGCATGACGAGCCGTCATTAGGTGACCAAGGCCGACACAAGCAAGCATGTTGGAGCCTTCAAAAACAAAACAAAACAAAATGATTACAATATACCTACATTTCTCTCTACCATTAATCTTTGGTCCACATGACACCTGAGATTTGCAGTGTGGATTGCTCAAAATAACATTAAACTTAACACCAGTACATTAACCCCTTAACCGCGGGGTTTTCGGAGGCGCGCCGTGGCCATCCCGCAGGGCAAATCCGTGCTCCAACTGACTTTTATTTAAATATTTGCCAAAAATCAGTTTTTAGTCCTAGAATATTATAATTACATATGCATATGGCACATACCTTCAGCTTTCTCCTGAGATGTATTTTTAGCACTCGTCGACTACCGCAGGACTTGTGGACACTTCTGAAGTTGGGTAAAATAAGTCTCCACTTTACACTTCCCGACATCCCGTAATATGAATACCACTGCCTGATATTATCACTAGAAACACTATTCAATGATTTCCAAGTAGTTTGGAATCCATACTAAAAAAAAAAAACACTGTGAAAGCAATGTAAAGTACGAGCGCGTATGAGCCTCTCACTCGCGCTAATTCACCGCTGGTGTTCTGTCATTTCTTACTCATATACACACTCACACTTTATTATTTCTAGTACTTTATTACACTTATATATACTGTATCTACAGTCCTTTACCGCTTCCCAAACGATGTTTAGTAGGGGTAGAGGTCACAGGGCCTTTTATAATGGCTGCAAAAGCGGCAGATATGGAGGGGAGCGACTGCGACGTGATTTCACCTTGAAGGACGACGGTGAACTGAATGTACAATACGTATCTTGGTAGCCAAGAGTTGAAAATGTCAGATGCTAATGTATATACTAAGAAAAAAGTCGTAGGAAATCTAGACAATACATAATAAATTAGGTCGTTGCAGGTGAATATAAATATCACTCGGGCTTCTTTCTTATATACAGTAAGACCTCACTATAACGGACTAATTGGGGCTCAGGCCAGTCCGAAATATGCGAAATTCCGATAAAAGCGACATCCGGACTTACTCCTGGTAATCCAGACATTTTTCGATATATCAGACATTAGTCCAGATTGAATCAGTGGTTTTCACCACTATTCCAGTATTGTACTGTGTTATACCTTCACTATATTAATCAAATGGTATAATAATACTGTACTGTGCACTGAAAAACATGTCTTTTACTTGTCTTATTGTGATGAACATAGCTGACGTTGTCAGGCAGTCCGGACTGCTTTCTGGCTTTATTGGACTCTTTCCGATATATAGGAGTTTAGTCCGGTAGCTCCTCAGGTCCAATAAAAGCGAATTCCGGCTGAGGAATGGCAGGGAGAAGGAGGGTTGTGAGAAGAGAGGAAGAAATCACCAAGATGGAAGTGGTGGAAGCAATGAAGAAAGTTAAAATGGGGAAAGCCCCAGGAATTGATGGAGTGTGTGGTGAAATGCTGAAGCATGGGGGAGAGATAGTAATAGAATGGATGTGGAAGGTGTGCAGATTGGCTTGGGAGGAGGGTAGAATCCCGGAGGATTGGAAGTCAGGTATAATTATTCCTCTGTGGTGGCGACCATCATCCACTCACTTGATGTAGTGCTGCCTACTTCTTCCTTAGCCTTTATCATTCTTTTTCTGTGCCTGCCCTCCTTTCTTCCTATTTCTCCTATATTTCCTGTCACTTCTTACTGCTTTTCTTTCCTTTACAGGTGGTATTACATTGAGTGACAAGCCAAATGGTTTCCTGTAAGCCAAGAAACCATTTACAACGCTGGGTGGTAACCATATAACCAAACCATATGTGCTCCCTACGTGTCAACAAGTGGGTTGGTGGAGGGTTAGTGCCCCTCCCCGTAAAAAAAAATAACTCAAAGTCAAATGGCCACCCCTTACGGGATTATGGTGTCTGGCAATAGATAGATAGAGACAAAGGAAAAGGGGAAAAAGCAGTGTGTGGTAATCATAGGGGCATTTGCCTTCTCAGTGTAATAGGAAAAAAATATGGTAGGATACTTATTGACAGACGTTAGGGAAATTACTCAGGAATTAGCTGGAGAAGAACAAGGAGGTTTTAGGAAGGGAAGAGGTTGTGTAGACCAGATATTCATTCTTAGATCCTTAGTGGAAAAGTTTCTAGAGAAGGGCAAGAAGTTGTATGCAGCCTTCATGGATCTGGAGAAAGCATATGACAGGGTGGATAGACAAGGTTTTTGGAAGGTATTAAGAATATATGGAGTGGATGGGAAATTGTTGAAGGCAGTGAAGAGTATGTATGAGGGTGCTAAGGCTGCAGTGCGTGTGGATGGCAAACTGAGTGAATCTTTCCACTTGAAGGTTGGATTGAAACAAGGATGTATCATGTCTCCATGGTTGTTCAATCTGTATATGGATGGGGTTATAAAAGAGATACAAGGTCGGGCAGTGGATCTTGGAGCAGCCCTAGTGAGAGAGGGCAGTGTTTGGAAACTCCCTGTACTGTTGTTTGCAGATGATACTGTGTTGTTGT
>JAGKTI010004144.1:27801-44040 GCA_018397915.1 Birgus latro
AAAACTACGTAATGGGAATGAAGTGGATTTAGCCCAGGAAAAAAAAAAAAAACTCACGCACTCAGAACTAAAATAATTAGCGACCTAAGACATGAAGTTAGATAAGGAGAAATGGTTATCTGCTTCATTCGGGTGGTGTATCGGATTCTTGCTGCCACTAGACACCGTTATTCAACCTAGGAATGACCTCTCGTGCTGAAGGGATCATGGAAGGCTGCAGCTAAACTCTCCACCTCTAAAGATGTCTCTAAAGCAGAATAAAATCATTCAGAAATAACGAAAGCAAAAAAGTATAAAAGGTGTCGTTGGATTGAAGAGATTAAAGCAAAAGGCACAAGTATTATGTAGTGAGCCTCTTGAGTCATGAATTAAGTGGTTATCATCATCATCATCATTATCATCATCATCATCATCATCATCACGACCCTTTTTCCTGTCTAAATATGGGGAAAAGAAGGATCCCGAAACAAGGAAAGAAAGTGCAAATGTGGGAGAACTATCAGCAGCATGCCCCGTAGGACTGACCACACAATCATTCACATATCGTTCAAGACTGCGGAACCCTGACTACTCCTAAGTCCAACCATTTGCACATATTTTTCTTCGTACTTCTCTTTACAGTAAACCTCTACCACACAGTGCCAGTTTGTCGATTACAAGTTTCAAACGTGGTGTTGACATACATTCTCACACCATCTCGATCCACAGTCAATTCCATAGCCTTAATTTCCATTCCTCGCTTTCTCACAAAATCGTATACTATATCTACTCACTTTCTTGGCAAACCACGCCTCCTTCCACTTTCAAACTCGTTCACACAGCGTATACCATTTCACCAACCATTCTCTCCAAGTGACCATGCCATCTAAACGCAGCATCCTTTGCTTTACTATCGACTCTTTTTTTCACGAATCGCACTGTCTTAGCCCATTCACTCAACGCATTCCACGCACATCCCCCAGCAGTCCCATTTCCACTGCACATTCTCTTGACTTTGGGCACTGATGTCCTACCAAAGTCTCCCACTCATACATTAATGTGAGTCCTCTGCTTCTACAAGTGTATATCAGGGTGTTGCATGGTGCGTTTGTTCTAACCTGAAAGTGATCCGTAATCCCCTTCCAGCTCAGTTGATGGCCAAGGTTAGGCAGACTGGAGGATCAATCTGGCTAGTAACCAAGGAAACTCATTGTTACTTCATACTTAAAGCTCATCAATATTCATGAAACCACGACTTGGTATTCAAGCTGTGCGTGTGGCCCAGTTCCGCCAGATGAAAGCAAAGAGACTACAGTAAGTTAGGCTGTACGCAAGACGGAAATAGGGGGTGTAATGGTAGAAACATTGGGATCAAGTTAAGCTGTAGGCGAAAAAGGAGGCATGAAAGAAAGGGGAGGAAAGTTTTGGATGCACAAAGAACAATAATAATAAGTACCGGACTGAAAGCTAAAGCAGTATATGAAATAAGGGAGACAAAATTGCAGAAGGAAATAAGCAGCAGTTGTATCATTGCATCTTAATCCTTCAGTACGGTGACGCTGTTAATATGTATCTTTTTACTATCAGATAGCTTCCGTTTTCCAAGGAGGGATTTTCTGTACTAAATGTGTTTGATACAACTTAGTAATAAAATCGTAAAGTAAAGCACCCTCATCTGTGTGGGACTCGAACCGACTTCGCCACTGCAGGTCTGAAAGAGGGGTGGCCGTGACGTAATTGTGACATTTTTCCTTTCTGGTCCACACACCCCGACTTACTACAGTGAGGGTGGTGATGAATTTTGTCGACCATCGTGATACACCCATGCTAACCCTTGCACCACCAGCGGGCTCTCCTAACCTGACCACAATCATTTGGCAGCAACATAACTAAACTACAAAGAGACGTAATCGTACGGAAAGGGTAAATGGTAGAAATGGTAGGCGAAAACATTAAGTGAGGATGGTAGGCGCATGGAAGCAGAGGCGGGAGCAGTAAAAGCAGTTTCAGAGTCAGGAATGCGATGGCGTGGGGAACAAGGGTAGCTTTTAAGAGAAGGCAGACTATCAACTCATTAACTCCGGGGATGTCTTTTTTCGTTCTATTCTTGTCATTTCCTGACGATTTTATGTAGCTGAGGAGAGACTTTTCGAACTGGGAGGGTTTGAGACAGCCTTAATAAACCCTTCCTGTACCAAAGATCTCTCCTAATCTAAAAAAAAAAAAATCGTCTGGCAACAAGTAGAGTTAACTAGGAAGAATGTCGTCCAAATTCGAAGTGTCCATTGAGTCCGGATTTTTTTCTCTCTCTCTTATTTTGCCATCTCTAGAAGACTTTATTTAACCTAACATAGACCTTTTAAATTAAACGGGAAACATAACAGCCTCGGTAAGCCCTTTCAGTGGTAGAGAGACACATAAAATGGTTTAGCAGCAGCAGGAAGAAAATGACAAAGACGTCGCCCACAGTCAAGTGGCTGTTAGAGCATCAACGTCCCCAGTTCCAGCAGACAAATCAGCAATTACCTCCTCCTGCTCCTGCTCCTGCTACTCCTCCTGCTTTTCCTCCTCCTCCTCACTCCCATCCTGCTCTTCCTCCTGCTCCTCCGCCTGCTTGCCTCCAATACTCGTTAAGTTCGTGCACTGGTGGGCAAGGGTCAGTTTCGTCCCCAGTGGCGCCGTCCTTACTGGGGCAATTCCAGGCCTCGTATTTATAAAGCAACCTAACTAATTTTTGCGCTAAACAGGTCTCCACGTCACTGAGATATTATCACTTATTTTTTAAACGATAAACGAGTCTCTCTTTGTATCAGTCAGGTGTAATCAGAGATCCTTTTGTTTCTGTGCTTTTGTTTTCCACCGTCATACTCTCTCTCATTTCTTTCAGCAGTGTTTGATGTCTTCATGAGTGGAGGGAAAAAAATTACCAAAGAGGCTTATACATAACATTTTGCTTTGTTTGTCGTTCTTTTTACTGCAATATTCACTCTGACGCGATACTGGAGTACTGGGTAGCTATATGTGTGAAGATGAAAGTATAAACAAGCGGCCTTACATATATCATTGTGGTTTGTTTTCGTATTTTCTTTACATTTCCTCTTTACACTTATATTCACTGTAACTTGATTGCAAAGTGTGTGGTGGTTATAAAAGTGAAGAAAAAATATTATCAGGCAATCTCGTACACTCCTCAGGCTTGGGAGCGTTTCTGAATTCGGTCCCAGGAGAAGTTATTGTAGAGAGGGGACGGCGGGCAGTGTGTTCCCCCCCAGCGGCCCGTGAAACGAGTCTGTCTCAGCCTGGCCAAGTGTTCACAGACGGAAAAGAGTGGAGTTAATAAAGCGTCCCTTATAGTTATGTGGCGGAATTTTGCTTTCTTCGGCTTACAGAGGAGACAAAGGACCTGATACTACACTCCTTTCACTTTAACTTGGCCTAAAATTGCCTCCCCTCCATCCTGAGTGCTGAGACGCAGGAGTAGATTAACGTAAAAATATGATGCTCGACACGAAGGATGTGTAGCCTTAGTACTGTCTTTTTCTCCCGTTGAGTTACGTGAAATAAGCTACTGAGGGACGAAAATCTGGGTCAAGTTAAGGTGAACAAGGTGAAATGTGTGTGTGTGTGTGTTTATCTATCAGTCGCTAGCTTTAGAAGTGATATGAGTTTGAGTTTGAAGTGTCAGTGTTAAAGCATAAGTGTTGGTGTTTGTTTATGGCGTGTGGAAGTGAAGTGTTTTTTTGAGTGTGGCCACATCCTGCGGAAGCGTTGGGTCAATCGTGTCTTATCTGTTCTGTCCACGGCGGCGTCCTGTTGTCCCTGTCACCCCTATGTCGCTCCTGCCCTGCCTCTGTCTCATCCCCTGCCACTGCCGTTGTCTCTCCCTCAACCCCTGTCTCTGCCATCGTTCTACCTCCCTGCTTTGCTTCTTCTTTGTCTCCAACTCATTTTCTCCCCCTTATCTGCCTCTGCTTCTTTGTGTCTTTCTCTTCTACCTCTGCCTCTGCTTTTGTACGCCCTTCCCTCTCCTCTGCTCCTTTCTCTGTCCCTATTGCATTTTCTCTTCCTCCGCTTTTTCATCTACCTCTTCCCGTACCTCCTCTACGATCAGTCCTTGCTTCTGACTTTACCTCGCCCTTAACCTTAACTCTGCTTTTCTTCTGTTCCTTTTTCTGCCTCCCCCATGCCTTTGCCCCTAATCTTGTCTTCCTTGCGCCCCTGCGTCTACCACTCATTTGCCCCTGCCTATAAACTCTTGTCAGCATTATTGTCTTTTTGCTGCATTTGCCTTCTCTTCTCAGTCTGTTTTTCCCTTCCCTGCCACCGTCCATGCCTCACCAACGCGGCCATATTCTTAACTCTGTTACTCCTATGACTTTTTTTTTATTTTCATTATTGCTACTTACACACAATTCTGACGCTGACTAGGAGCCTACACGTAGTGGCGCTGAGCGGTCTAGGTGGAGCGAAGCAGCTGTGGCGTCCACCCTGGAGCCAAACCGGCTCGCATTTCTCTGCATCTCGTCGTGGGGAAGGCCCTTGGTGCGACCCTGGTGAGGCACTGCTGGCCACTAATACCAATACACCAGTCCTGTATGAGACAGCCCTAGCATGTATTCAATATGGACGGTGGGTGTTAAGCGCCGAAGTGGTGACATGTAGATTGTAGGAGGACGACTGGGCCTTGATAGCAGGCTGTGAAGCCTATGCCCACAGTCGGACACACACACACACAAAAAAAAAACAAGGAGTCACCGGATCCCTACACGGCGTATGTAGTGTGCTGTACCTGCAGGACAGCCCCACACAACCAGCTGCTTACCTGTAGTCGATGGGTCTGTTTGGTCAGTTACCCTAGGGTCAGGCAACAACAACAGCAGCAGCAGCAACAACAACAACAACACACGATTCTATTCAGCTAACAGGAGATTTCTGGTGATGAAGGAGTTAATGAAACCTATTATCAAACTTCTCGAAGTCGAAAAATTTGTGCTAAGATGAATGAAATTGTCTGGAGGAAGTAAAAATCAACTACAATATGCGTCATCGGACTGAACAGATTAAAACGGACATTGTGAAAAGAAAGGCTAAATTCCTAGTTTTGACGGTCATTTTATGGGATGGTTATGCTTAACAGATTTACCTAGCCGGCATCCCACATCACAGTGATCAGGCAGGTACGATACAGAGACACCACTCACGTCCTATCTACGTCAAATACTCCATTAACCCACTCAGTGTGGAGTGGTGATAGGTGAGGGGGTATAGCACAGAGGAAGACTGCTGGGTCTTAGGGAACGGGTTGCCACGAGTGAGGCCAGAGTCGAACACACACACAAAACAGTTCATCTTCATTACAAAGCATGGCTCCGACTGACAATGAAATTCTCGGTTCAAGAAAACGTTCGTATTTTATTCCAGCTAATCCCAGACGATTTGACCCAACCAAGAGTGAGTCACAAAGCTTCTCATGGTCGGGACAACTCTAGTATACTATTCCAGTTAACGCCAGAAGATTTTATTTAGTTGGGAGCAATCCCATGGAGTCTGAGAGCGTTTTAATATTTGCTGCGTAAAATTTTAGCCACAAATAACTTGTTCCAATAATAACCTGTGTAACAATAACTTTCCATATAACTTACACAAGCGGTAACTCTTCTATATATGGTTTTCCACTTAATTTACAAAGCAATAACTTTTCTGCATAACCGGTTAGAAGCCAGTAATAACTTCACTAGCTACCTATACAACTTGTACCAACTTTAATAATAAAAATAAATAAATAAGTTCTCACATGACTTGCACAAGTAATATCTCTTCTATGCGAATTTCCACATAATTTTTACCAGCAATATCTTATATCTAAAATTCCCGTACAGCCAGTGCCAACAATAACTTCTACAAAATTACTTCCCACATACCTTATCCCAGCAAAAACACTTACACCATTATTAACATTCTATTTAGCCTTACCAATAATAACACTTCTAAAAATAACTTCCCCCCCATAACTTACCCTAGCCATAACTCACCCGCAAATACCCCGCCCTATAACTGAGTGCCTTAATAACATACTACCTGAAATAACTCTACCTCGTGGTACACCTGGCTCGCCCAATACCATCAGCCCTGTTCATAAACTTTCTTAGCTTCCTCTCTGCCTTGGCTTATTTTTTTATTTTATTCTCGCCACCTACAGACGGTTTTTCTTCAACTCAGGGAAGAGGTTTTGTAGGGAAGGTGTATCTACCCTCTCCAGTTCTAAAAGTCTCTCCTAGGCGGCATGAAAGCGTGTGAGAGTAGCAGGAACAATACAAAAATGTGTCATGGTGGTGATGGTGTGAAGGTTTTGATGCGTGCAAGACTAAATGTATATACAGCAGTTTTATTTTCACTTAAACAGCCATCAAACTCTTAAACCACAAGCCTGAGGGAATAATTGACGCGGAAAATATACAAACACGCAGTATGATTTGTTTTTTTAAATGGATTACTGCTTTAGAGACGCTTATTTACTGGTTAATACATTCTATAACTTACTTGTAGGGGAATATGCTGTACTGGGATAAAATACTAGAGTTGTTCAGACGATAAAAGGGTTCATGGTGACAGTATTAACACTCTCAGGCTCCTGCGACTCACCCTCAGATGAAATATGATCGTCTGACGTAAACTGGAATAGAAGACTAGAGTTGTCCCCACCAAGAGAGAATTAAGATCATTTGACTCCCTGAAATCGGCGAGGTATTGTTTTGGCTATTCTTGCTCTCTCCAGACGATTTTATTCAGCTTTTCGACTCTTGAAGGGATAGATATTAACCTAAAAAGAAAAGAAAATAACTAATACCTTTTCTTCCTAAACTGAAAAGAATCGTCAGGGGAGAGCAACAGCATATTCAACCCCTTCACTACGATGAGGTTTCTGTGTCATTCTTGCTATTTCCTTTGCAGCCTGTTTCCTGTAGCCCAAGTACAGAAAAAAGACAATATTACAGTCCTTAATCCTTTCCATAGCGCTTCTTCATGATTAGCAAGCACATTCTAGTGTTAATATCTTGCTATTGCTCAGCACGTAAGATGAAGTGATTACGGTTGTACTGCTTATCTTTCGCTGAACCTTAATCCGTAAGGGGTGGCCACAAACAAATCACCTCCATGTCACCCTCGTCCTTGTGATCTGGCTCCAATCTCTCCAGCTCACCCCCCTTCTCTCATATACCTTTTCACCCCAACCTCCCAACTGAAATTTCCGCCTAGTTAAAATGGACAGAGTAGTCTATAGATTATCTTAACAAAAATGGTAAAGCTCTTTTGAGAACACGCCCCAGCTCTCAGCCTGTGTGTAACCCCATCTGACTTAGGGTAAAAAAGGTTGATTGAGTTGAAGGAGGAAGCGGAAGACAAAGCGGCCATGTTGTCAGACAGGCCAAGGGAACCAAGAGGAAAAGGGGAGGGTGCAAGAGGGTGAATTATAGCGCTAAAAAAAAATCCTGACCATCACTCTGACCTCTCTCTCTCTCTCTCTCTCTCTCTCTCTCTCTCTCTCCCTCTCTCTCTCTCTCTCCCCCTCTCTCTCTCTCTCTCGTTAATTCAAGGCTGGGGTGAGGTAGGGTCCAGAAAGCAAGGGAAGAGAAAAAGACGATAGAGGGAGAACTAATCAGCAGTATGCCCAGTTAGGTGAGCCACCCAAAAGCTAAAGATGGCTGTAAGGAGGTGATAATAAAATATAACTAATTACTAAATAGCTTTATAAATGTTTTTGGTGGTCTGGTCGGTTAAGGCACTCCAATCTGATGTGGCCCCTAAGGGTTAACGTCAGAGGGATTAGTAGGGTTTATTGCTCACATAATGTCACTCAGGGAAGAACAACTCGCCACGTTATAAATGTCTGGACTAAGTTGCCCAGCCCTGTGTCCTTGTGCTCCTGATGAAACGAAGATTGGATGATACATACGGTAAAAATTTTGGTAGGAATTAAAGGAAATGAAAATGGGGATATGAAGGAGAGGTTCAGTTTCCATGTCCTGCGGCTTCCTCAGCTGCCCGTCCACTAACCTTCGTGATCTATCCTTCTGTCTATTTATCTGTCTGTCTATCTATCTGTCTCTGTCTGTCTACCTATCAATCTATCTATCTACCTATTGCCAGACGTCTTCATCCCGGAAGGAGTGGCTCAAACAAACCTAAATATCACCCTGTCCTTCGCCATCAGCCTGCTTCCTTTCAACTCACACCACCCTCATTCATATACCTCTCCACTCCATCCCTCCACCTCATCCTCTGTCTATCCCTTCCCTTCTCCTCTTCCACCTTCCTCACATACACTCTCCTAGTCAATTTCCCATCTTCCATTTTTTCCATGTGAGATATTTTTGCATAAATCCTGACTTCTGTGTGTGAAGATGACGATGATACAGGTGGATTAGTGACAGCGGTTGAATTTAGTCAGTCTCTGTATACGCTGAGGAAATACAAGGTAGTCCGTAAAACAGCGCTGCAGTAGGAACCCATGTGAAGGCATTCTATGTGTGAATTAGAAATGAATAAATGATGCTGGGTAGATACTGATAACACTAAGCCGTCTCCACAACACACAAGATAACGCCCGGCCGAGTGGAATTAGGGCGTTATATATGGACTGCCTTATATCCAAGCATCACTATAGTCTGATCACTGTTACGAAGCTGCTTCAGGTCCTACAGTGATATACTACGACTTAACAGACGCTCATAACTGTTGTCCTATCCTACACAATCTATCACCCACTGTACCATGAATTTGCATATTCAACTGTATCTGATTGGAGAGGAGGGATTGGCGAGGAAACTGGGATTTTCAAGAAAATATTCACGGTCTTTCAGTCAAAGGCCTTGTCACACTGAGGTCTGAATCGAACATGTTCTGACTCAAACTGTCCAGTTGTCAAGGTTAAAATAAATGTCGGAAGAAGAACACCCCATTGCAAAGGGTTGGGTTCTGGGTGCTGTGATTCCAAAAGTCACCTGCATCGTTTCTGGTAATGCGACGCGGATTGCCTAGAACATGATTTAATTATACGGACAATTCTTATGCCAACTTTTGCCAAAACCTACACAATCGGGCAGTTTGCGTTACACTGTATCCCACTTCGACGTCAAAGATGAAAGAAATGACTTTGTATTATAGCCAAGCGCCTGCAAGATGTCTCAATCTTTTCCTAGAATACGACCCACAAGAGTCAGTGTTACATCTAGGTCTCCAGTAATACCGAAGGGCTAGCAGGGACAAGAGGATGCAAAATTTATCCAAGAGTCTGACCGGACCGAGAATCGAACTTGCTTTCTTTCAGTTGAAGGGTAGATTTGCTTACCCATACACTGCCGGCTCCCCTACGACCTCAGTGGAATGAAACCCTAAGCTATTCTACTGCAGATTCGAGCCACTTTGCGATTAACCCCTTGAATACCGTGACGTAATTTATTCCTGCTGCCTCCAGACGATTTTATTCACCTTAAGGAAAAATCTCCCATACCGGACGGATTAATAAAAGCTCTATCAATCTCCCCCCTCCCTCCTCATCTCGAAAAGCCTGTCCCTAGCCGAATACTCTTGTCTGAAGGTAGGAAGGATAAAATGAACCCTACTTAGTGCAAGGCTAACTAGGCATTTGCTCTACCGACTGGGGTACAGAGTCTGGTTTAAATGATACGGCACTAGGCTGGGATTCTCAAACACATTTACGATTAATTTACTCACCCGTATATTTCTTTTTTTCCCAGGAAGAACTAGAGACACGGGAGGATGCTGCACCCTTCTCTCCTTGTTCATCCTGCGGAAAACAAATAACACTTAAGATAACTTTCCTCTTTTAACAGTTATCATCATCACTATTTTTATTATTATTATTATTTATAGGAGGAAGAAGAGACATGGGAAGACATGCACTATCCTCTCCTCATCCGTCCTGCAAAAAGAAATTATGCTTAATCTGGGAACTAACCGTGTGTTTGTGAATCCAGGGCCTGATAATTAACTCTTTCACTACGAAGCCGTCGCTCTTTAGTTTATTCATGCTGAGGAGCGTCTTATCGAATTGGAGGGGTTAGATACAGCCTTCATTAACCTCTTCAGTATCACAGGCCTTTACGCAGCTTAATAGAATCGTCTGGAAGTAGTAAGAATAAAGTAAAAGAAAAAAGAGGTTAGCGTTTTGAAAGGGTAAGCAAAAATATATGAATTTTGTGCCTTGCCTCTCTTGCCTTAGTCTCATAAAATGTTCTGAAATCGGATCAAAGAAAGAGTAAACGCAAAATGTCAAGCGTTTTGAATGAAGCGCAGGGGCGCCCCCAGGCGAACGCACCGGACGCACGTGCGTCCACTATACGGCCCCCAGGCAAGAAAGGGCCCCCTGGGGCCCTGTTAGGGAAATCTCCTCAACCTTACTTAAGTAAACCTCATATTGAACAACAATAAATAGTATAATATAATCAAACATATTACCTAAACATAAACTCAATCATCATTAAAAGAATTTGATAATTTCATCATTATGTAAGTAATGAAAGAACACACAATGTAATAGACTATTTCATAGAAAATTAAATAGTTACCCCCGTCCTTACGTTCGGGATGGTTTTCTTTAGTTACCATAATCTTGTTTTATACTAAGTCGAATGCTGTATTTAGGTATCTCTGATATTTTGGATAACTGGTCACCCGAATGATTCTTTGATAAAACAGTGGGTTTATTACTGGTTAATTTCCTATACAAGAGACTCACAAGACAATCGATTATTATTATTATTGTAATTTTATGCCTTTCGAATGCTAGAGAACATTCATTGTTTACAATCGAAGGAGCAGCGAAAAAGGCGGTAATATATTTCTTTGTTTTATTACATGTTACTCATCTCTTAGGAATTTGTTTTTACATTTTTTATGCCTGCAGATTCCAAAAGAATTCACGGTTACATTTTTAGGTATTGGGGAATTGCAGCAGCCGTCAATTCAACCAATTCATTTGGCTAAGAGATTCGTAGCCTGGATGGATAGCCTGTTACTAAAGGTAGGGAAACAAAACCATAGTGAAGTACCACAGTAATAGAAGATACAAATATTCTTTGAACATTAGGGATAACTGCCATTTCGGATTTTCGGTGCTACACTCTGCAGGCTCCACACTTAGGCTTACCAAGATCTAGACCAGTGTTCTTCAAACTTTTTTCATCGCGACTCATTTTCATTTTATGTATTATCTTCACGACCCTGTTGCACGGCTGTTGTACCTCTCACCTTCTGGTTTGAAAGCTTTTTACTAATACATACATACATATATACATACATACATTGCATAAGCATGTACAGTACACATACCGTATATATGCATACATACAGTATGTGGATTCAAAATAATTGCATGTGTTGAAAGGGTGCTAATGTAAATTTTATGTATTAAAAATATTATTACAAAATATGTACAAGTACTGTGTAAATTGCAGCTAAGCAGAGAAAAATAGTATGCCTTTACCTGTTAAATGTGCCTCTTGTGCCTGCTTGTTACTGCACTCCATTTCACTGAGTCTGGCACAATCATTGATGTCCTCAATACCTGTAGTACTGATAAAGGCTCTTAGTACTGGATATGCCTTTTTGTATTGTCTTTTTATATTGATTCTCAAGGTAATAAATGGAGGTTCACATAGTGCAGAGGATTTACATCAACACTACAGGTGTTGAGGACATCACAGATGGTGCCAGACTTGGTGAAATGGAGTATAGTTATCTTGGCCCAGTCTAGCTTGCAGGATGTATAACTTGTGAGATGTAGAAGCTCATTTCCTTAATCAGGTGTTAGTTTTAGCCCTACAACAGCCTCTGATCTTTCATAAGCGTAGGGGTCTTTCATCCAGTGCTTTTCTCTCATATCTTGTAACTTATCTTTAGGAAAGTACTGTTCAAAACTCTCCGACAAAGAATGAATGTGTAGCTGTATATCGCATTTAATTTTCTCCAGATTTTCCTCACTGATACTGTTTTTTTTCAATATGCTGCAAAAGTGTTCGGAACATAAAGTAAATAGGGCGATCAACACCAAGCCTAGCTTACCACACAGCATTATTGATTTCTTAAATGTTTCTGTTTCCTCACTGTGTCGGAATACATTATTTTCTTTCCCTTGCAGTTTCAGATTAATGCATTTCACTTATTATTTATATATCTAGTTACGATGTGGCGACCCACTGAGCAGACCCGTACTTTGAGGAACCCTGATCTAGACTGCGTAAGCCTATATGTGTTCTTGGCTTTAGGAAAAATGGTATTTTTGAATGACGACACCTGTAGCCTATAAGTTTTACCTAGATAAAGATTGATGCCGTAATTTGCGTCTTATAGCCTATAGTTCATTACTCATTGTTAGGTTAAATATGCTGTCTATTCGTCAGAATTTTCTAATAATTCAGTTTTCTAACCGACTGAATCCTTCTGACTCCCACATAATTTTTAATAATATAAATGTTCCCACTTCCTCTGTTATTGATATTCTTGGTGTGACACTAAATACTAACATAAGCTGGGCAGCCTGTTAGATCCATTGTCAAAAAAGGAAAAAAAAACGGGACTCCTATACAGAGTCCGAGTATTTTTCGCTGACGAGCAGTTGACACTTTGTTATACATATATATTTTTTTTTTACAGAAATTAGTACCGGGACCACACTATATTTTTCTTTTTAATGAAAGGGATGACGTGTTTTTCATAATAGAGTTTTGTTTACCAAATGCACTCTGACTCTTGCTTATATTTCTGCGTTCGATAGTATAATCTGTCATCTTTATAACTTGGCCTAATGATTTCTGTATGTCGATATAGTTACCAAATTAATTATAGAAACCTTGAATACTGTGACTCAGAAGCAACGTATTGTATCATTCAGCTACATGGATGATGTAAATTTCAGATACAGTATAATGCATGTATCTGCAAAGTAAACTTTTATTTTACACCTAAATTTACCTCTGTAGATAGTTTGAAAATGCACTTTAAATTGACCAAAACTTAAACACACACACACACACACATATGAATAGGCTCGCTTTGCTTGCCATCCCCTAGTCCTGAAAACTGGGCCTCT
Source organism: Birgus latro (assembly GCA_018397915.1). Classification (NCBI taxonomy): domain Eukaryota; kingdom Metazoa; phylum Arthropoda; class Malacostraca; order Decapoda; family Coenobitidae; genus Birgus; species Birgus latro. Next base: position 40,892 of record JAGKTI010004144.1, read on the forward strand.
TTACTTCTGTGGGCGTCCCTTCAAGCGTACGCGCGCGCGCGCCAATATGTGAGCAATTAAGCTGTGGCTTCCAAGGGTGAAGAGGTGCTACGCGTGGGTAAACATGGAAACAGGTAGGGGTTGCCATGGTGACGTCACATCATGGCCGCCACTGTGTCTCGTCTTCTTCTATACAGTGAAACGTTGTTGCTGTTTTTGTGACCTCAGGCTTATCTGAACCCGGTGGAGTACAGGCTGATATTACCCTTCTACAGGCCACCATCTTCCTTTGGGGGGATAGGGAGGGACGACTGTAAATCCAGGTAAGCTCATATCAGGCGCCCCTTTGCAGCACGACAATGAAAAGTAGAAAAGGGAAGTGAATCGTTAAAAAGTTCTGTTGGCTGGGTTGCAAATGTATGTGAAGGAAAAAGAAAATAGCAATATAATAGTAGATTTGGGGCACTATAGTTGTTAAAGCAAAGGTGGGGTTTTCAAGTGCAACAGAGATTTTGTGTGAAGATACTGATAAACAACAATACAAAGCATTTATTAGCATGTTCACTTCTGCGGGTTTCCCTCGGCTAAATACAATTGTCGAGCGTTATCAAAAATTAAAAAAATAAGTAAATAAATAAAAATAAAACTTACGTGAGCATCAGCTACTAAAAGGCCTGAAGCTCATTGTCCAGTAAACGGATTAAAGCTCCTTTCGTAAATGAGCAGCTTGTACTAGTGTGGATGTTCAGGGGTGTGCTTTTCAAGCGTTTATAGTCTTCGAATGATTTTCTGTTGTGATAGAAATTTGTTTTTGAAGGAAGTACTCTTAGACGTGAAATTCTGTACTCTCCTCTTCTAGTTCGTCTTGCAGAAAATAGATAGAACCCACGATATTTTCCCTCTCATAACTTAGATTTTTTTTTTTTTCACACTCACAAGGGCGGTAAAACCCAGTGTGTGTCACTAACCGTATCACACATTCACTGAACCGTTTTGAAAGATGAACTCTGGCAGACTGCAACTGTAGGATATCATGAGCGTCACACTTACGGGTGTGTGTGTTTAGTAGTGCGGATATTGGTGATGTGTCTGGTGTGTGTCTGAGGTGTGCCTTGGATGTGTCTGAGTTGTATGTGGTGTGCCATTGGGGTGTGTATGAGGGTTGTGTCTAAATACAAGGCATTTTTGGGGATGTGTGTGGGTGGTGGTTACGGTTGGAGCGATTGCAGCTGTTAGAGATATCTTTTGTCTTGTAGGTGGAAGAGGAAACATTTGAAAACTTATGACTCCTTTCCATGTCCTTCCTGTGAAAACAAATAGTATTTAAGATTAGGAACTGATTGTACGTATGCTTGAGAATCTTACCCCACGACTAGTAATATCCAAGTACTTGGGTAATCCTTTGAATCCACTGAGCTCACTTAGCTGTTCTGTTCTGGCTAACACCAGGCGTGTTTATTTAACCGAACACATATCTTGCAGACGAGGGAAGCATTTACGAATTTCTCTTTGAAAATCAGAAAAAGAATTAGGCTGTTGTTACTGTGGCAGCAGGTTCATCTTAATGTGACTATACCGGACTGCAGGCTGAAGCTGCCCTTATTCTGCTGTCCATCATCCTCTCTTCGGAGGACAAGGAGGGAGCTGAGGGACGTTTGCACAGCTGATCAGCGAAGCCACGTGGTTGTACTAGTGCTATTCCAAGAAGACCCTCTTTTCAGCACCCATTTATTTGATAAACTAATGATAAAAAACTAAGGTAAGATGAAGAGACGGAGGTAAATCAAAGCTGTAAAATGAAAAACTCGGACGTCCCAGCAGTAAAACTGACAGCAAAGGAAGCTAACTTCCTCGGTCCGGTGACGTCTTTCAGGGCTTATTCTTGTTACTATCGGTCGATTTTATGCAGCTTAGGAGGAGTCTCGTAGTAGTGATGCGATTACTGGAGGTTATGTCTAAAACCTCCAATTCGATAAGTCTCTCCCAATTTGCACACAGTCGCCATGAGAAAGCGAGAACTGATCTCAGTCCAAAAACTAATTTATCATGCCACCTCTGGACGATAGTATTTAACTTATGGGAGACCAGCCTGTAGTGAGGGAGATAGTGAAGGGTAAATCTAACCCTTACACTTCGATTAATCTCTCTTATGTTAAGTGAACTCATCTGTAGGTAACAATAATAGTAATATGAAAAAAAAGTCAAAGAAGTGGAGAGATAAAATGAAACAGGGGACACTGCATTGAAGTGGCTAAAGAAGAGGATGTAAAGCTGTGATATAAGTGCTAAAGGGGGAAGCTGTTGATAATGACGATATAGAGGAAAGGGGACTCAGAATTATACCTGTTACGTCTGTGAGTAAGAGATAATTAAGATAAAAGAGGACAATGAGGAGGAGGAAGGGAGTGGGGAGTGGGGCGTGTGTGTGGAGGTGGGTCAAGGCGGGGTATGTCGTGGTTTATCAGCCTGGCATCTGTCCTTGTGTTGTGCTGGTGTTGTGCGCTGGTGTGGTAGTGTGGTGTGATGTTGGTGTGGTGTGATGATTTGATGATACAGTGGTGTTGTAATGGTGCGGTGGTGTGACGGTAGTGTGGAGTGCTGACAGTGCTGGTCATGTGGCCATGTGGTGATGGTGTGGTGATATGGCGGTCGTGGTGTGATGGTAGTGTGGTGATGAAGCCAATGCTGGTTGTGTGGTGCTGGTGTGATGGTGGTAACAGTGGTGCTTAATTGGTAAGGATAGGGTCGTGGCTAAGGTGGTGGTAATATTGATGGTGGCATTGTTCATGGGTGATGCTTGGGAACATAGTGGTGTGGCTTGTGGTGGTTTAGTGGTGATCGTGGATGTAGTAGTAGCAGCAGCAGTAGTAGTAGTAGTTGTTGTTGTTGTTGTTGTTGTAGTGTTGATAATATGATGTTTTGGGCAATACTATTACTGACAGGAGTCATGGCAGTGGTCCCGATGGCAAAATGATAGTTATGGTTGTGGTTGTGGTAGTTTTAGATATGGCAGTGATGGTGGTAGTTACGGCTGAGATTGTGGCAGTTAGAGAGAGTGATAGACGTGGCACTGACAGCTGTAGTTGAAATTGTGGTAAGTAGAGACAATGATATATGTGGCAATGATGATGGTAGTTGTGGTTGCGACAGTTAGAGAGAGAGAGAGAGAG
>JAGKTI010004145.1:0-10617 GCA_018397915.1 Birgus latro
TGAACTAACAATTTGTATAAAATATTGCCAGTTTTCCTGTATATGTCTTGACCTAAATAAATCTTACTCATGGGTTTTCTGTGGTTACTAGGACGATTGTTATTCCCTGAAATACCTAAATTTGCCTTTTTTTCATGTCTTTTTTTTTTTTCTTATGTAAATGCTATCCCTTTGATGCGCAACGACAATGTCGTATATATGTTTGGTGCTCATCGCTCCTGTTTAAATGAATTAATACCTCAGTACTTTGTTTGGAGTGGAATGGTTTGTGTCAAAAACAGTTATTGGATAGTAAGATATCATACTAGTAATGATGCAGTAAATGGGGAAATATGTGTGCCATTTGGCGACAGTTAACTCAGCGGTAGAGAAACCCACTGGTGAATGCTACTTCTTGAATACATGTAGCCATAATGTGGTAATTCATGCTGTACCAATGTGTGTCTAATGTTACAGTTTGTTCAATACATATAGGTACCAGTATACTTTTCAGCGATAAATAATCAAATCAGTATGATTTCTATTGGATCAGTCACTCCAAGTGTAGCTTAGCCTAACCCACCAGCTTAAGCTAAAGGTATTGTTCGGTCCTTCAGTTAATAGTAATAAAGCATCCTTAGTTTTTACACTTATAGTTGCTGACATGAAGAAAGTTTGGTTGTCCATTCACAGGTATATTTTTATACTACAGGGAATCTGTGAAACTGTTCATTTTATGAAAGCCCAAGTCATTTGTGAAATGTCTATCTATCTATCTATCTATTGCCAGACGCCTTAATCCCACACGGGGTGGCCACAAACAAATCGCCTCCATGTCACTCTGTCCCCTGCCATTTCATTACCACGCTCCCAGCTCACACCCCCCTCTCTCATATACCTCTCCACTCCATCCCTCCATCTCATCCTAGGCCTCCCCCTCCCTCTCGCCCCCTCCACCTCACTCACATACACTCTCCTCGTCAGTCTTTCACTCTCCATCCTCTCCACATGCCCAAACCACCTTAACGTGTTTCTCCTAACGCTTCCTATCACGTCCTCAACCACACCACAACGCTCCTTCACTTCCTCATTTGTTAGTCTGTCTCTCCGTGTGACTCCACATGCTCCTCTCAAATAACTCATTTCCACTGTTCTCACTCTTGACTTCTGTCCTTCCAACAGGGTCCAAACTTCACTTCCATATGTCAGAGTTGGTAACACAATACTGTCATGTAACAACTTTTTCACTTCCAAGCTCACCTCCCTGTTTCTTATCACTGCTTTCAACGAACCAGCAACCTTCCTTCCCTGCTGTACCCTTTCGAGCACTTCACCCTCAAGACTTCCATCCTTGCTCATCACACTGCCCAAGTACTTAAATTCACTCACATTCTCCATATCCTCCCCATCCAATCTCACTGTACATTCACTGGCTTCACTTCTCTCAAAGACCATCACTTTACTCTTCCCTACATTCACCTTTAGATTCCGTTTCTTACACACTCTCCCAAACTCATCTACCAAGCCTTGCAGCTCCCCTTCGTCTTCGCTCAACAACACAGTATCATCTGCAAACAACAGTACAGGGAGTTTCCAAACACTGCCCTCTCTCACTAGGGCTGCTCCAACATCCACTGCCCGACCTTGTATCTCTTTTATAACCCCATCCATGTACAGATTGAACAACCATGGAGACATGACACATCCTTGTTTCAATCCAACCTTCAAATGGAAAGATTAGTGATATAATGATTAAGTGATGAGGTATTTTTTTTTATATATTCACCTTGGAAAGTTTGAGGGTAATAGCATTTCAGAATTAGAAAAGTGTGGAAAGCTTTGAAGATACGGGAAAATAGCAGGTTAATAACATTTTGAAATAAGAAAATTGTTGAGGGCTCTGCAGATTAGGGAAAACGTGAAGTTGGTGAAATTTAGAAGGGAAAGCAATTCTACCTACAGATTGACAGTCCTTTTTTGGTTTCAGGTTAAAAATGAAGGATTGTGCTGTTAGGACTGCTGTAGTTTCAACAAGCAAGCTCCATTATGGTGTGAGAAACCTCACCAGTGTCACCAAAATTTTTACCACCAGGAGTTCCCACACGTACAAGTCAATGCTTGCCTCCTAGAAATGCATAGCGCACAGTTCAAAGGCCCATCAGCCATCAGAATGCAGGTACTGAAATCTTCACATGTCTTCCTAACTTGTTTAACTATGCATTTTGGGGGGATGGAGAACAGAAGAAACTTGAAAGAGAAAAGGGGACAAAAGATGGGAGGCAGGGAGAAAAGAAGAAAGGAGGGGGAGAAGTGAATAACTGAGGGAGAAAAGAACAAGAGAAAAAGAGGGGAAAAGAAGAATGGTAGCAAGCCATACACATGCAGGTAATAAGTTAGTGTGAAAAAATTAATACATGTACAGCACCAATTTTCCTTGGTTCCAGAGCCTTGCCAGATAAACCTTTTTGTTGCCACATAAGTCACACATAACAATTCAGCGGGGACCAGTGAAGGTACAGTTCAACAATACACCTCTTACCCACTATCTTTCGGTGTAATCACATTCATGTTCTAATTTAAATTATGGAATGACTGAGCCAGGCTTGTTATATCAATGTTCCTGACAATTTCACTTCATCGTTAGGATGCTGTTGAAACATATGTACTGTAGTTTAATGTTCATTGGCTTCTTCGAGTCAGTCTGCATAGAAGTTTAGTGTTTTTTTAAGCAGGTGAAGAACCAGTACCATATGTGTCACACAGCATCAGCACAGGAACACCACACTCAAGTTTTTTCAAGTTCTGCCTTGTCCTGCTCTATTGTTTTTTTTTAGCATAAGAAAAATGTCTTCCTGCATTAAATCCCCCAAATAGTCGTTAATACACCACTGAGACCAGACAAGTGAGTGAAAATATACATGAAGATACGGATGACCACAGCAGTAGGTTACTGGGTAGCTACCACTGGGCTCTGTCATACGGTATGTAGGGATTTTCTCATGTGTACACTGCGTAGTTTGTGTGCCTGCCACCAGAGGCGCATATCGGCATTGATGATGTTTTTGCATCACACCTGATGCCTCTGCCTTTTGAAATTAGCTGATGAATCCAGAAAACATAGTGCTATGGTCCTTTGCACAGCTAAAATATAGTGCCATGGCCCACTGCGGAGGTTACGGAAGCAACAGCAAAACAGAGACAGCAAGCTAAGAACAGTGTTTCAATTGCATTACCATGGTGGAGGTGACGAATTCGGTGTTTCCGTATGGAGGCCAAAGTCACCTGCTCACTACAAAGATAGCCGCTTCACTTTATAGACCTCAGTGGAAACTACGCATCAATTACTATGATAACAATGTGCTTTGTGGTGACTGGCTTCCACACACAAACAACTATGAATTATAATACGGTAATGCTTCATGCAAACCACATTCACTTATTGTCTCAGCAGATACCAGCAGTGGTGGGCAGCACAAACGAAAAAGGACCTTGTGCAAGCACAATGCGCAATCCACAGTTCACTACCTTGTGCAAGCACAATGCGCAATCCACAGTTCACTACCTTGTGCAAGCACAATGCGCAATCCACAGTTCACTACCCTGTGCAAGCGCAAGTACGCAGTCTGACTAATATTTAGCTGTGCAGTTTCGCAGAGTGCAAGCACAAACCATTTGCATATATTCATGGGAATTACTGTAAAATATTGAGATATTTACCTAAATTAGCATATTTACTTACTAACTTTTACTTAACACAGTATTATTATTTTCTAATATCTGTAATTTGCACAAGTGTGCTGTCTAATATTTAGCTTGTGCAATGTTGCAAAGTGCTAGCGCAAACCATTTGCATATACTGTATTTGTGGGAATTACTGTAAAATATTGAGCATACTTCCATCATCCAATCTTGTGTCGCCCCATGAGGAGCGTAGGAACCCGGGGCTAGCCAAGTTGGTCCTGACATTTAAGATGAGAATGACCAGCCTCACTCATCCCTGAGTGGCATTACGTGAGCAATAAACCCCAACCATCCCTTGGATATAAACCTTCATCACTTCAATCTGATTGGAACGCCTTAATTACCCACTAAACCACCAGGCGCCAAAATTTGGTTATATGGTTACCACCCAGCGTAGTAAATGGTTTCCTGGTGTACAGGAAACCATATGCTTGTTACTCAGTGTAGAGTCACCCACAAGCAGAAGGAAGAGGAAAGAATGAGAGCAAGAAAGACAGAAGAGGGAGTGTGCAGTCACCCGTAGGCAGAAGTACGAGGAAAGAATGAAGGAAAGAAAGACAGAAGAGGATGAAAGGAAAGAAGGATGGATGAGAGGAAAGGGCAGAAACCTGAAAGCAGCACTACATCGAGTGAGTGGATGGTGAGTGCCCCCACCTACCACAAAATAGCATACTTACTTTTATTTTTATTTTTTTTTTTATCTATCTATTGCCAGACGCCTTAATCCCATAAAGGGTGGCCACTGGCCACAAACAAGAAATCGCCTCCATGTCACCCTGTCCCCCGCCATTTCACTGCCCTGCTTCTAGCTCACCCCCTTCTCTCTCATATACCTCTCCACTCCATCCCTCCATCTCATCCTTGGCCTCCCCCTCCCTCTCACTCACGTACACTCTCCTCGTTAGTCTCTCATTCTCCATCCTCTCCATATGGCCAGACCACCTTAAGGTGTTTCTCCTAACGCTTCCTATCACATCCACACCACAACGATCTTTCACTTCATTTGTCAGTCTGTCTCAACATTCTCCTCTCAAATAACTCATTTATTTCTACTCGGTCATTTGAATTTCACACACTGCATCTGGCTGCCAAGACTGGGCAGTACAGCCGGTACTCCTGGTACTGGGGACATCCAGTACTGACAAATTTAATTGAAATTATTTACTTTGAAATAAAATATTTCACTTCAAACACTCTAAGTGACTAAGGCGATAGGATTGGAGCAAGGCATTGTTAACTCGTGGAAGTTCATTCAAGGAGTGAGCGGAGTGGAGAGGGACAGGGAAACAAAGGCTGTGATGTTGTCAGTTTTTCTTTTATCTGCATTTTCTCAAGACGTCATTTTTAATAATTTAATATAGATATACAGTAGCATATGCAATTCCTTACAAAAATCATTAAAACATATTATTTAAATCAAATATCCACAGCCTAATAAATTATTAGCAGTGGATATTTGACTTAAATCGTTTCGTTTTTTTGTTTTTGAAGGCTCCAACATGCTTGCATGTGTCGGCCTTGGTCACCTAATGGCGGCTCTCCACGCTGCTCGATCCCTGGCAGCCTCCCTATTCAGTCCCTCAACCCTTAAGTCACACTTAATGAGCTCGTCCCATGTCCTTCTCGGTCTACCCCTCCCAACCCCTTCCCCAATATTAACACCTCTCACCCTCTGTACCCAATTATCATCTCCCATCCTCTCCACATGTCCAAACCACCTCAGCCTACCTCTCCTCATCACAACACCAATACACTCCAGTCCCATCCTACCTCTCAACTCTTCCATTGTAAACCCAGCCCCCCCAGGCCTTGCACACAGGGATGCACTGCACATCCACCTAATCATCGCCATTCCTGTACGTTTAAACCTGCGAATATCCTCTTCCTCTACTGCCCAGGTCTCACTACCAAACAGCAACACACTCCTAACACATGCTGCATTCAAAGACCCCTTAGCATGTAAGGAGAGTCCTCTCAATGTCAGGAGAGGCAACAGCTCCCTGAACTTCTTCCAACCACTTCTCACCCTAGCAACCGAGCTAACTCCAGCCCCACATCCAGCACATAACATGTCTCCCAAATAACGAAACTCCTCCACACACTCAAGAGACTAACCTGCAAGTTCAACCCTCTCACACCTAACAATCTCCACCTGCTCTCCCCGACACGCCGCACACATGAAATCAGCATCATCTCGCAGTCTACCTCTAATACCACTACATCTCTTGTGCACCCACTTATCACAAACACTACACAAGATGGAATTACTTCCCACACCCTTATGGCAAACTGCACATGGCCACTCTCCCTCTCCTCTGATTGTACCGCCACCAACCCTAGATATCATCACTTTTGTTTTATCTGCATTTACCCTTAAGCCCTTGTACCCCATACCATCTCTCCACTTCTTAAATCTTTCCTCCGCCTCCTTTTCATTCTCTGCAATCAACACCAAATCATCAGCATACAGCATCTCCCATGGGAGTCCATCTCTGAAGTCACGTGAGAGGGCTTCAAGCACCATGATAAACAACAAGGGACTTAAATATGTTTTAATGATTTTTGTAAGGAACTGCATATGCTACGCTTAATAAATAATGTATTTTTAATTTATTATTTTTTATTAATAATAATGTTGAAGCATTTTAAGAAAAGCTACTACCCTCCCGCCTCCCCCGAACAATCCAGCCCTCGTGACCCGCCCGAGCCTCCCCCATCTCTTGTCCAGCTATGCGGGCAGCTCCCAAGACCACGTGTCCTGTGGACTGTGCAAGGCAGGTGTACGAGTGCAAATTCATTTGTGCACGCGCAACTAAATTTGCGCTTACGCACCTGCCGTTTCATGTGCAAAAGCACAATATTGCGCATGGTCTCGTGCGATGCGCAATGCACAAACAATATTTACCGGAGCGCAAGGGTGCGCACAATAGCACTGGATACCAGTGATAGAAATAACCGTTTGATTTGACTGTGGAAGTATTCAAGAATAAACTGCAATGGTGATACACCTAATATGTAAGGGTAAACTTCATTAAAAGACTGAGAAATTTGATAAGTGTTGTATTCACAGAAACAGAAATTGATGGTTAGGAATGGTTAATTTTGAAAATTTTGTGTTCACAGACAAATACATTGATAACAGCGCTGGCTTTCAAAGTTTATCTATCTATCTATTGCCAGACGCCTCAGACCTGTAAGGGATGGCCACAAACAAATCGCTTCCATGTCGTCCTGTCCCCTGCCACTTCACTGCCCTGCTCCTAGCTCACACCCCCTCTCTTATATACCTCTCCACTCCATCCCTCCATCTCATCCTTGGCCTCCCCCTCCCTCTGCCCCCCTACACATCACTCACATACACTCTCCTCATTAGTCTCCTACCCCTCATCCTCTCCTCATAACCAAACCACCTCAATATGTTTCTCCTGACATTTCATATCACATCCACATCTCAAAGTTAATTAGAAGAAATATGAGAGAAACGGGTCGACTCGTCTGGCTCACGATCGAGAGTAACTGAATCGACGTAAATGTTGCTGATGATCCCCCTAATTGTTTTAGGGATTATTATTCGGGTCTTAGGCTAAAATGAAGTGTAAATTGTGGGCCCTGAACCAATTCGGGGCCTTTCCTCTAACTTTCGCTCTGTTGAGCACCACCTCTTCTCTAAACCTCACCTTCTCTTTCTCTCTGAGACTCAGCTGTCTGAGGCAACTGACAGCAAACCCTTTTCTGTATCCTCCTACTTTCTCTATTCTCATTTCAAAGGCAAAGGTGGCTGTTGTGTATATGTACACAACGCTCTATCTTGCTCTCATGTTCCTGAACTTGATTCTTCTGAATTCTCTACTCTCTGGCTTCGGCTCTCCTGTCATTCTCTGACTAAATATATCTGTGCTGTTTACTTATCTCCTAATTCTACTGACTATCAAAAATTCTTTGACTATCTTACTTCTATGATGGAACACATTCTATCCATTTCTCCTTTCTCTGAAATCTCCATTCTAGGAGATTTCAATGTTCACCACCACCTTTGGCTCTCCTCTCCTTTCACTGATCCACCTGGTGAACAAGCCTACATCTTTTCTATCCTTAATGACCTAGAGCAGCTTGTACAGCACCCTACCCATGTCCCTGACCACCTTGGAGAGAGTTCCAACATACTTGACCTTTTCCTAACAACTAATCCATCTTCTTACATTGCACACTATTAATCTTTTCTCTCCGTTGGGCTCCTCCGATTATAACCTTATTACCTTAACCTGCCTTATCGCTCCGGTACAGCCTGTGGACCCTCCGGTACAGCCTGTGGCACTTTGGAGCTGCAGATTGCGAGGCCCTCAGGCAGTACTTCTTTGATTTTCCTTGGAATGATTATTGCTTCCATGGCCGGGAGCCGTCTGAGAGTGACTTGCGCATTACGGAGGTTATTTGCTCGGGCATGGAAGCATACATTCTTTTCTCATATCCTCTGACTAATGCAAGAAAGCCTTGGTTTAATCACGCTTGTTCTAATGCTGTCCGAAACAAGGAGAGGGCCTTTAAAAGGTACTGGAGCCAACCCACCCCTGAATCACATCTTTTTTATATTTCTGCCCGGATTCATGCTAAGTCTGTTCTTCGCTCTGCTAAAAATAATTTCATCCGTGCTAAATGTTCCCAACTCTCCAACTCGAATTCTTCTAGCTCCTTTTGGCACCTTGCCAAAAACCTTTCTAACAACTTTACCTCATCATCCTTCCCTCCTCTTTTCTACTCTGATGGCTCTGTAGCTATTTCTTCTACTGATAAAGCAGATCTCTTTGCTCAGACTTTCTCCTCCAATTCCACCTTAGACGATTCCGGTGCTGTTCCTCCATCACTTCCCCCCTCAGACTTCCTCATGACTGGCATTAAAATTTCTTCAGCTGATGTATTTTCTGCCATCACTGGCCTCAGTATTAACAAGGCATATGGTCCTGATGGAGTCCCTCCTGTTGTCCTCAAAAACTGTGCTTCTGTGCTTACACCCTGCCTAAGTAAACTCTTTTGCCTTTGTCTATCAACTTGTACCTTTCCTTCATGCTGGAAGTTTGCTCTCATTCAGCCAGTCCCAAAGAGGGGTGATCATTCCCAACCCTCTATCATCCAACTGCTTTAACATCCTGTGTCTCAAAAGTTTTCGAATCAGTTCTTAACAGAAAAATTTTAAAGCATCGTTCCTGTCACAACCTTCTTTCTGATCGTCAGTATGGGTTCCGTCAAGGATGCTCCACTGGCGATCTTCTCACCTATCTTTCAGACTCCTGGTCATCCTCCTTTCGGGACTTTGGCGAAAGCTTTGCCATTGCACTTGACATCTCAAAGGCTTTCGATCAAGTCTGGCATAAATCTTTGATTTCCAAACAGTCCTCCTATGGTTTCTATCCTATCTGTGCCTTCATCTCTAGCTTCCTTTCTGGTCGTTCTATAGCTGCTGTTGTAGACGGCCGTTGTTCTTCTCCTAGACCTATCAACAGTGGTGTTCCTCAGGCCTCTGTCCGATCACCAACTCTCTTCCTTTTATTCATCAATGACCTTCTAAGCTGTACATCAAGAGATTAGGTGTGATAAGCCAACTCCGAACTTTCTTTACCCCTGCACAGATGTTGACCTTGTACATGGGTTTTATTCGTCCGTGTATGGAGTACAACTCTCATGTGTGGGGAGGCTCTCCACATGCAGCTCTTCTCAATAGGGTGGAGTCAAAGGCTTTTCGTCTCATTAATTCTCCTCCTCGTATTGATTCCCTTCAACCTTTGTCTGTTCACCGCACTGTTGCTTCTTTATCTCTCTTCTATCGCTACTTCAATGATCACTGTTCCTCTGAACTGTCTGCTTGCATCCCTCCACCTCTACGATGGGCACGTAGTACCCGTCTAGCAACAAACTCTCATCCCTTTTCTGTCCAACTCTCTAATGCAAGAGTTAACCGTTACTCCCAGTCCTTCATTTATGCAACTGGTCAACTCTGGAACTGTCTCCCTCTGTCTGTATTCCCTACTTCCTATGATCTCCAGTCTTTCAAACGCAGTGTGTCCAGGCTTCTCAAAATGAATGGATCTTGAATTTGGCTCTCTTTTGTATTGTTTTTACTTTTTCTTGGAAGGAACAGTATGCAGGCCCTGGCCTTTGGTTCCTTCTTCCTTGCATTTAAAAAAAAATAATAATAATCATAATAATTAGCATTTATTCCCATTTATTGCTTTATTTGGTGGTTAATTGTGAACCAGTTAACCACAATTAAGGAAGTTTGACTATTGGAGCAGGTTGGTGTTTATTGTCAGCTCTGCCAGTGACACCTGCATCTTTTTTAGAAGCCATAGCTAGGATTAAAGGCAAGTAAAATGAGATAAGAATCAGACAGAATACAGGGGAACACCACCAACACATGCAGTGTAAACAGTCCAAGTGATCACATGTTACACCAAACATTATTTGTGGATGCCTGGTAAATTAGTCTGGGGCTGTGGGAATTTCAAATCCAATGCCGGAAAACTGGTGTTGTACGAGTATAAACAAGGGTAATCTACTGTATGGTGCAAATGCTAAAATGTGGTGTAGCACCCCACCATGTCAATCATGCCTTAATTCACAGCAACCAGCACCACTCCTCCAGGACTACATCAAGACCTGGAAGCACTACATCAAGTGAGTGGATACATTATAGTTGCTGTATACAAAAAACTAAAAGGTAATTGTTTTTTGTTTTCGTTTTTGAAGGCTCCAACATGCATGCATCAGCCTTGGTCACCAAATGGCGGCTCTCCATGCTGCTCGATCTTTGGCAGCCTCCCTGTTCAGTCCCTTAACCCTTAAGTCACACTTAATGACCTCGTCCCATGTCTTTCTCGGTCTACCCCTCCCAACCCCCCCCCC